>VVAS01053237.1:2507-13069 GCA_015103295.1 Ptychochromis oligacanthus
GTAACTTTAGTCTGCTTTTAGGCACCTAGTAGACCAGCCTCCTTAATGTGGTTTGAGTCTTTATGCACTGACCTCAAAACACGATATCTTTTACCAATTGCCTGTTCAGACCTCATAGCCTTATCATCCTGATGATAATGTTATGTTTCATAACAGGTGTATTCAGTCAATCCTGATAAAGATGCATTTCATTGTAGTGCATGCAGGTACTGGTCTGAATCTCAGCTTGGTGCTGTGTAGGTTGATATTGTTGTTGTACAAGGGAGGCAAAAAATATACTCCAAACTCGATTTTCTGTTTTCTGATACCTCTGAGGTTTGCTGTATTAGCGAAATGTCATGTTTTAAAAAAAAAAACAAAAACAAAAAAAAAAACTGTGTGAGCCCTGTGCAGTTTTAGTAACTCTTGACTTGTATTGAGTGCTGTTGCTCATGTCTGCAGTGAAAGAGAGAGGACACATCGCTCCACTTTTCTGAAGTGCAAAGCAGGCAAAGCGAGGAAAGGACAGAGAAGACATTTCTAGGCTGAGGAGGGTGAGATAGATGATAGCCCAGCTAAAGGAAGAAGGGTCACTCTTCAGCCAAAGAAACACTAGAGGCCTCTGGGCATAAGAGATGAGTAGATGTTATGAGGTCACAGCTCTGGATTGCTTTTCATTTTTTCTGCTATGTGCTAAGCTATAAACATAGATATGCAAACTCCTTTGCTGCCTTCGGATTTGCTTTGGAGTGCCTGCTATTTTTCTAACAGTAAGTCATGACACATTACAGCTGCAGAATCGCCAGGGCGAGACAGCGAGTGGCTCAAGAAATGAGAAGACAGAATGATTCATTAGTTGTTAGACGAGAGGGGAGAAGTCAGGAATCTGTCCAGAACTGTAGAGGGAATATTATTCAGGTTAAATGATGGAGCCACTTGCATAATGACTGAGTAGAAGGAACAGCTGAGAATTGTGAGTGTCAGGCGTGAGGTTCACATGCGAGGGGGTGTTTATCGCTGTATTTACAACAGTCTCTGAAGCGTCCAGGCATTGACGAGGAGCAAACAAATTACTGACCGTTAGCATTCTGCCTGTGGAATAGAGGCACATCTAACTATTGTGCCACACCTTACTGAAGGGAGCTGTTTGAAGACCATATCATTAATTTTGCCAGTTTTTGCTTCTTTACCACAAATTATGTACATATTCACAGAGTTTAAATTCCTTTAGGTATAGTATTGGTTGGTCCATCAAGGTGCACATCAGGTCTAAATATTTTTCAGAGTTCCTTCATTGGTATTGATAGTCTTGTTGTTGTTATCACACTGCACTTAAAGTGAAACTGATTTGAAAAAAATTCGAAGTGCACTTAAATTAATGCAGGCTTAGTATTCACTGTGATAGATTATCCAATTAAAGCAAGTTTCAAGTGATTTTTTTGTGGTAAAAATTATAACCATAGTAGATCACATGTTTTTTCTCTAAGGGTGTTAGTCATTATTTTGGACATAAACACAACCATTGTGTACTCTACAACAAGTACCTATTTGAAAATATGCTGTAGGCAAGTTTTCCTCTTTTGCACTTCTTGCAGAGGATATCAGTTTAGTCAATAAAAGGTCAGTATTGTACAAAACAATGCCTGCATCAAATATCAAGTCAAGACAGTTTTTTATAGCTTTGCAAGAAAAAAAAAACATCTATAAAAACAGCCTAGCGAGGACAAAAGCAACAAAGATCTAAGGGAATTAACTGTGCCTGAATAAGTAAAGGAAACATAAAATAACATGCCCTGAAATGAAAAGAACAGTGAATAAAAAGTGTTGCTAAGTGTTTGTTTGTTTTTGAGTGCAGGATGACCAGGTCGTTCTGCAGTGCACTGCCTCTGTCCTGAAGGAGCAGCAGATTAAACTATGTCTCTCCTGCGAGGGCTTTGGGAACCGTCTCTGCTTCCTAGAAACCACATCAAATGCTCAGGTGAGATTCTGCTACCCTTCCTCCCTTTCTTTGTCCTGTATATACCCTTGTTTTTATCAACTTTATTTTACCTCTCTATTGTTAATACATTTGCAGAATGTGCCCCCAGACCTGGCCATATGTACCTTCATTCTGGAGCAGTCTCTCTCAGTCCGTGCTCTGCAAGAGATGCTGGCCAACACAGTGGAGATGACCGAGGTGTGGGTCAAAACCAGAAATAAAGAAACTAGTAGAAGTTATTTAGGAATATATGCAGACTTTTATTCAGAGATCCAAGAGATTCAGGTAGTGCTCAAAGGAATGTGGCTTATGAAAGACAAATAGTAAAGAAATAATCTTTGTTATAAAGATTTTCATTGTCTTACTGAATAGCAGATATATATAAATATATATATTCTATTTGCAATTTCGCTGCCTCTGTCCCTGTCCATATTACTGTCACAGGACAAATGTTTTCATGTTCAGCTGGGATTCCTAATGTCATTGTGTTTGCAATTTGTGATGTATAGTCTGCATTTATCCACAGATTTGCCTGAGCATAACATTTTCCACTACCTCTAAACCTTCATTGGAAGAAAAACTACAACAATTTTGAAAATATGCATGTTTGCTGTTGTACTCAGTTACAAAGAAATTGAACACCAATTTATCTCTATGTCCAGCATGTCAGCAAGAAGTGCTCAGCCAAGTTTAGCACAAAAAGTAGGTAGACAGTCCTGCCAACAGTGTCCAATCTATCCTTTTTACTTAATTTACTTTGTGCAATAATTAACATATATATGTTGCATCTCCTCACTGCATCTTTATTGCGAAGTTAAGATATAAATTAACAAAACTATGATAAGATTATTTTGTATCTACTTAAAAACATCCTGTTTCAGAGACTTTGCTTCCAGTCTGGGGTTAACAGATCCTGGACATTTTTGTGTTTTGGATAGAGATAAATTTGCTGTTTATCCTCTTGTGTTATTATGGGTCAGAGGGTTTAATAACATGCATTAGTCCTGTCTTTATATGTAGGGCATATTATTCTGTTCCATCACAGATTCAGCCTCCAAAATGAATTTAAAAGTTCACTATTCAGCATATTGTGAACCAAATTCCTTCAGTCTACATTATCAACATCAATGGACTTATTTTTGGTGTTTATTTTATTATGATTTTGTTACTTGCCGTCTGATACCCCCTCCCCTTCCCTTCTTGCTCTTTGCAAAGCAGGCAGTCGATTTGGACAAATGGGTATGTCTGTTAACGTGTGTTATTTCCTGTACTGTGTGTCCCAACCAATCTGGCAACTGTCCTTGTTCCTGTTATGTTGGCAACTGGATGTCCTAGTGAATGAAATACATAGTGGTGTATCATTTACACGTCCCAGTTTGTATCAGTTAAACCCTCACCCTAAGTAGGTGATCGCTATGTACACCTGTGATTAGTTTTTAGCAACATTAACTGGTGGGGTGCAAGTATAGAAATCCACTGTCTCTTGACTGATGTTTCATGCTGAGCTATTAAAAGCCACAAAATAACTGTTAAGATTAAAAAAGTCAAGCTCTAGGTAACATTTGATTTATTACAGCTTTAAATGTAGTGCAGGGAGCAGTATTTTTTCTAATAATTAAATGTCTATCTGTTAAATTTGCATTACCCCACAATATGAGACATAGCAAGACATCACAATGCATCATTCATTTACATTTTGTGCAAAAAGTATCAACAGCCCATTTATCATAATTATTATTTTGCCTTGCTTGATGTTGTTTATTTTTTTTAGAGCATTGTTCTTTGTTAGTCTTTAAAATGGACCTATTATGCTTTTTTCTCAAATACTTACTGCTACAGTTGTGGGTGCTCATACAGAACATGACCAAACATTCAAATAATATAATAAGCTTATGTGTACAAGTAATTTCTGTGAGCAAAATGCTCAGCCTTCGAATCATTTGGTCTTGAACAATTTTTCTGTGGATCTGTATGAAGTCAAAAAGAGGAGATATTCTTAATATGGTTATGTCAAGCACACACTTCTCTCTATGAACACAGAAGCCCCAAACACCTGCTGTTAAAACTGTCTGCGTGTGAGGGGCAGCCAATAAGAAGAATGCTTTCTTAAAGGGAGGGTGGCTTTAAAGGTAGAAGAGCTAAAACAGTGGGTGAAATGAAGGGCTGAACCAAGGCCCAGTATAACATAAATAAGGATTAGTTTGAACTGTGAATAATGCAGTGCCACACACTAATGACATCAGACATATTTTAGTTCTCCTTTTAATCATAACATGTTATCATACTGTTAAAAGAGATGATTTACTATTAACTTACACACTTGGATTAGACAAATGAATGAACACTTGCCTGGTTGAGGCAATGATCTTAAGCTATCTTTACGAGAAACTATTACACGTTTTTTATTAGCTGCATTATTGTGACTAGTCTAGACAGTTCCTGCTTCACAGGAGCTGAAAGATGTGGATGCACCAAGCTTTCCCACTGATGAACAAGTGGATCAGAATAGCATGGCATGCAGCCCAGCAGAGGGTCCCGCCCACTTATGTGGGGGAGGGATAGAGTAATTGGACACCCTGCAGCTCTGGACAGGCCAATCTCCTTCTTAACACACACTCATAGGGAAAAGACCCACAACAGAATTACCAACACAACCACCTGTCCTAACCAAGCCTCGTGCTAATGCAGTGTAGGGCTAATGGTATCATTCTACCACTTGACATACCTGCCCCTCACTTATCCCAGTGGATTACGGGTGCTAAACCCTTAATAAAGGTTTAGTCTTATCTTCCTGTCGACACCACTAAATGTGTTTAATTTATATTTTTTTGTTAATCTGTCCACAAGTGCCACAATAATTGTGCTTTCTTGTTGCATCCTTGCTGGATGTTGAGAAAAGGTGGGATGGTTAATGTTGTGTTTGCGTTTACAATTGTAATCTGTGGTGACTGAATTCACGGCTTAAAGATCTTAATTGGTAAGGTCATTATTGGTTAATATTTTTGTTAAAAATGCAGTGTGAACCTTGACACACACCTGATTAAACTGAAACTATTGTTTACATACACTGAGCCCACCCGAGAGAATATATACGTTTTATTGATCCTAATAGGATATATACTTTGAGTGAAAGGTCTATACATACACACCACATGCAACATACACAGGATGAATGAATTCAACAAAAACTACTACATACAACAGGACAGTATAAAAGACAGGCTTAACAAATGAATGGAGCTTTAAGATTTGTTGAAATCTATTCAGTTGCAGTTATTGACAGTTTCGACTCTAATCTTTTCTCCTGACCTTTGGACCTTTAAAAACATGTCATTGTTCCCCCATCAGGTCAGTGTGTTTATTGAAGTATACAGTCACATGTGTTGATTTGGTCTATTACATATTTTTCTGTCATTTCCAACCTCAGTCATCCCAAGGTGGAGGTCATCGTACTCTGCTGTATGGTCATGCCATCCTTTTGAGACACCACCACTCAGGCATGGTAAGGCTGGAAATAAGCAAGGATATCCTACATAAGATGCCCTCAACATGTTCTGGTTGTGGTCATGTCCTCTATAAAAACTTTCTCCCCAGTACCTGAGCTGTTTGACTACATCTCGGTCCCTCACGGACAAGCTGGCCTTCGATGTGGGCTTACAGGAGGATTCCACTGGTACGGCAAAAAAAGAAATCATTTTTCAAGTGCAGCAGAATACATTTTTAGTCCTGAGGTTAGCTCATTTCTGAAGCTCATTAAACTCTGGTGCTATTATTAGATTTTTGAGTCTCTGTTTTGCTTTGTTTTAATTTTTCTTTTGTCCATCACAAGGCTAACAAAGGCTGACAAAAATAGTCAGCAGTTTATACCTTCTACTTCACTTTACTTTCTTCCACTTTGTTGTTGGGGTGAAAGATATAAACAGTGATTACTATGAAGTATCAGTAATCTGTTATCTGTCTCAGTATTTGGAACTAGCTGTTTTTTTGTTCTTGCCCTTGTTGCAGGTGAGGCATGTTGGTGGACTATACATCCAGCCTCTAAGCAAAGGTCAGAAGGTGAAAAGGTCAGGGTGGGTGACGACCTCATCCTTGTCAGCGTGTCCTCTGAGAGATACCTGGTAAGGCGACTCATTTTTTTGCACAATGGTGGATTTAGACATTACACAGTATGTCTTTTTTCATCCTCTTTTTGTCCTCTATCCTCAGCATCTGTCCTATGCCAGTGGAGATTTGATGGTGGACGCCTCCTTCATGCAGACTCTTTGGAACATGAACCCAATTAGTTCAGGATGTGAACTAGCTGAGGGTACAAATCTACTTTAGACAACCCTGTCTTTTCTTTGTCTTAATACACATCTAAACACAATACAGACTCACTTTGAATGTTTGTTCCTTCATTCAGGCTATTTGACAGGCGGTCACGTTCTCAGGCTTTTCCACGGCCATATGGATGAATGTCTGGCCATCGCTACACCAGAGGAAGGAGAAGAAAAGCGCAGGTGAGAGTATAAAATGCTTAGCAGAATAACTTTCTGTTAATATGGTACCATATACATACCATGTGTGTGTGCCCACACTCTACAGGATGGCTCATTATGAAGGCGGTGCTGTGTGCAGTCAGGCTCGATCCCTGTGGAGGCTGGAGCCCCTCAGAATCAGGTTCGAATGAGATGCAACAAAAATCCTTAACCTTTAGCTAAACCAATCAAGGATTTTATGGTTACCTGTGAAGCTCTCATTCAAAAGGACACACAATTTGTGTTTTAAGGAGTTAAATGTCTGTTTGAGCTTGCTGTGTATTGGTAAAGTTTTGCTTTGTTAGCTGTCCACGTGTATTCTAAAGACAAGTAAAAGAAGAACTGCCAAAGAGTTTTTAACCACTACAGAATGATAATCATGACATGATAGTGGCTGAAAGACTATTTTTGGCTACTTTAATAGTTTGCTTTTTTTTCACTTTGTGCAGTTGGAGTGGTAGCCACATGAAGTGGGGACAGTCTTTTCGTATTCGCCATATCACCACAGGCCGGTACCTGTGCCTTGATGAGGAAAAGGGCCTCCTGGTGGTCGATCCAGAGAAGGCCAACACCAAACTGTCTGCATTCTGCTTCCGTGCTTCAAAGGTCTACATTTCATTTTGAGTTTCTCAGGACATTTGGATCTTCATTTGTTATTATGCTATGATTTATTCTCTCATTGATCTCAATTATTTTCTCACACCTGCTCTTTTCTCCTCTGAGCAGGAGAAGGTGGAGGTGGCTCATAAGCGTGATGTTGAGGGGATGGGCATTCCAGAGATTAAGTATGGAGAGTCCATGTGCTTTGTCCAGCATGTGTCTACAGGCCTGTGGCTCACATATGCTGCCCTAGATGCCAAAGCTGCACGTTTGGGAATGATGAAAAGAAAGGTAATGATCCATTTTGGGAAGAAAAGTAAGATATAAACCCAATCCAAAAATGTTGGGACACTGTGTAAAATGTAAATAACAACAGAATGCAATGATGTGAAAATCTCATAAACTCAGATTTTATTCACAATAGAACATAGAAAACATATCAAACAAGAAAACATATCAGACTGAGAAAATACACCATTTTAAGAAAAATATTAGCTCATTTTGAATTTGATGGCAGCAACAGGTCTCAAAAAGTTGGGGGAGGGCCATGTTTACTACTTTGTAGCATCCCCTCTCCTTTTAGTAACAGTCCATAAACATCTGGGAACCGAGGAGGCCAGTTGCTGGACTTTTGGGAGAGGAATGTTGTTCCATTTTTGTCTGATTTCTATGTTCTATTGTGAAAAAAATACGGGTTTATGAGATTTGCAAATCATTGCATTCTGTTTTTATTTACATGGCGTCCCAGTGTCAGAATGAGGTTTGTAGATGCTGTTGTAATTTAACAGCTGAGCAAGTGTGGATTACATCTACAATAGGCTTGCAATAGTCTTTACCAGCATCTATGCATTTTAATATTTTGGAAAATTCATGAATAATGATAATGATAATGACAGACCATCTTAAACTTCTTAAGTCTTGTTTTCCCAGTAATTTAAGGAGGAAATAAGCATGCCACCAGAAACAGATCTTGCAGGAGAAGGACAGAGAAGAATTAGGGATTTCATGTGTTAATTGTGTTGTCCATGTTTCCAGGTTATTCTGCACCAGGAAGGTCATATGGATGATGCCCTGACTGTGTCTCGCTCTCAAACTGAAGAGTCACAGGCTGCTCGAATGATTTATAGCACTACGGGCCTCTTCAGGCAGTTCATCAAGTAAGTATATATGTTTTCAAATGTGGATGAGTAGAAATTCTTCTTTGTGACAGGATGCAGTCATGTCAATATATTATTTTTGTTTTTTATCAGGGGTCTGGATTCCCTCAGTGGGAAGAACAAGTCACCAGGGACAGGGTCACTTCCTCTGGAGTCGGTCATCCTCTCTCTTCAGGATCTCATCTTCTACTTTCGCCCACCGGAGGAGGAACTGGAACACGAAGAGAAACAGACCAAGCTCCGCTCCCTCCGCAACCGGCAGAACCTCTTCCAAGAGGAGGTAATCGGCATGTTGCCCTCACAACATCTTACACCCTTGGACTTTCAATATCTATTGATTTTTTACTAAAACTAAACTATAAATTCTTCTTTGCGAAGGGGAACTCGCACTTTTGACACCACTGGGGACTTTAATACCATCACACACACACACACACACACACACGCTGCTCTCACATACACAGTTGCACTTGTGTTTGTCACTTGTTTTTTTTTAGATTACATTAATTCACTTGAGGTTTGCTACTGCAAGTTATGCTAACCTCCAAACTTAAATCCAACTCTTGCTACCAAATTTAATTGAAAGTAACTATTTCTTTCATTTATATATTAAGTATAAAAGTGGATGTTCTTTTTTTATGCAAGATGATCAGTTTAAGTGAATGTGAACACATTTTATTACTATATTTGTAAAGATCCTAACCTCAATTCTTAGGTTTAATGTAAACTTTTAGCTCAGTACAGTCACCAATGCTTACAGTAACAAAAGCATACTAAAAACTGACTGTTATGGATGCCAAACCTTTTGTTTTTGTTTTGATCCTCAGGGAATGATAACAATTGTGCTAGAGTGCATCGACCGCCTGAATGTGTACAACACTGCTGCCCACTTTTCTGAATTTGCGGGAGAGGAGGCTGCAGAGTCCTGGAAGGAGATTGTCAACCTCCTTTATGAGCTGCTGGGTATGACCTCTGAAAGCACAAACCACAAATTACATGTGGTCTCTGCTGAATAAAGAAAACATTGTTTGTCTCTGTGTCTCAACTGCATAGCTTCTCTGATCAGGGGGAACCGATCTAATTGTGCATTGTTCTGTGACAATCTTGACTGGCTGGTCAGCAAGCTGGACCGTCTGGAGGCCTCCTCAGGTATGGTATATGCCTCCCTCCTCCAGACATACATCCACCACCCAGAAATTAGAGCTGATTTTGACTAATTGGGTTGGCTGGATCTACTGTTGGTAATGGGCGCAGCTTAATTTGTTAAGCCCTAGGGTATTGTTTGTTATTTCTACTTAGAAAATCCTCAAATTGAGTTAATAACATCCTCAGTACAGTACAATACAAGTAAAATACAATAAGTCTCCTTACCCTCAATACTAGTCCAGATTAAGAGTTGGATAAAAAAAATACTGATAGTTTAACTTCTGCCTGTCAAAGTTCTAAATTAGAGACTAAATAACACCATAATAATAATGAGTGAAACTTTCACAACAGATATAGTTTGGATCTCTTATATTGATGGACAAGGGTGAACATTTAACTGTTGTGTGCCTTTAAGATATCCAGGCACAAATCTCTGTCAACAAGCGGCTAGGCTGAAGACCACTTATTATTTAAATATTAGCAATATGTGAGCCATATTCATTGATTTTGAACAGCAACGTTTAGTTTGGTTTGAAAGATATTTATTTTTTAACTGTATTTTTACTGACAGTATGTCTTAGATTACTCTCCGTTTTGTACATTTTCTTCTATTCATGCCAGGATGAACATATACTCCCACATATATATGCTGCTAATCCTCTCTATGTGTTTAGGTATTCTTGAGGTGCTGTACTGTGTCTTAATTGAAAGCCCTGAGGTTCTGAACATCATCCAGGAGAACCACATCAAATCCATCATCTCTCTCCTGGACAAGCATGGAAGGAACCATAAGGTTGGTTATATCTCACTGCCAGGAACTGAAAGTGAAAATGAATTAGCTCCACATGATAATTTTGCTGGTAGTGATTTAGAATATTATAGCATCCTGAATTCATATTCATCTACTCATATTTAACTGTTTTCTCATTAAATCTACTGTGTGTTTGGAGAGACAATAGTTTATCTTTACACTAGATAAAGGTGAGCAATTTTTACATGAGTTAGTAGGACTATAAAGAGATAAAAAAAAAAAAAGTTGAAGAGAAAGCAAAAACATCTGGGCAAATATCATTTCACCTGTTCAGCTGGTGTCTCTCTCTCTCTCTCTCTCTCTCTCCTCTCACCAGCAGCAGTTCTTTTTTTTTGTGTTTGGTGGTCTCACAGCATGACAATAGGACAATCAGA
>VVAS01053248.1:0-12452 GCA_015103295.1 Ptychochromis oligacanthus
ATTTTTTGGTTTCTATTGAAAACCATTTAATGACGGGTCTTTTTTTTTTTTTTTTTTTTGAGGGGTATTCGTTTCATTTAGAGCAAATCTTCATTGTTAATCCATTGCCTGTTGCCAGGTTTGAACACACAGTGCCATATGTTGTACGCTGCCTCACTACCTTACTTCTAAACCAAGGATTTCAAATTTGTCATTTTGATATGTTTCATAACGAGACGGCATGTTTCACGTGGGCCGACGGTCCTTATCAACGTAAGGCTGCAAACAGTTGCGAGCTAATACACTTCAACGCCAAAATACACTGCTGAAAACTGTTACATGTGGCACTCCAGGAAAGTTTCAAAGCCTTAAAGGGTTAAAGAAAAAAGGTTTAACTCCATGTTAAAGCATGGCTTTCTGGTTTCACCTGACCTGATGGTATTCAGATCGCTTGAAAACCAAGAACATCTATATTCAGTCTTAAACATACAAACGTTTCTATATCAGTCACAGTCTTGAGCTTCAGGAGAGAGATCTGGCTCAGTCACAACAACGTGCTTTATCCAAGATGAAGTCTGGAAGCCATTAACGGAGAATATAGCAGGGCTTCGGCAGAAAGTACAGTAAATGTTAAGCAGGTGAGTGACTGTGAAGCTATAATGATGGAAAACGGCTTTGTTGCATCTGCAACCTCATATGTGAGCTAATTTTGTCCTTTTTAATGCACTGAAAATCTTCTGCTGTCAATCTTTAAATGTTAACTGAAATGCATTTCTCTGCAGAATTCAGTTAATTTGCATAAGGCAGATGTTTGTGGACTCCATTTTTAAGGTATTAGCACATCGCTGTCTGCATTATACATATATATATATATAAAAACGTGGCATGCCCCGAACATAAACAATTTTTCCAGCAAGCATGTTCACAGGTGGGAGTACAATATTACCGTGCCACACTCTATACATTGCACCATTCATCACATAATTAGATTTTTCACGAAGTCGATTGCCTCCTCATTGGCTGTCACTTCGACTCTGCGCTGTCAATGCGAGAAGCCCCTCCTGTAGTCCGCTCCATCAGCCCCATTTTTACTTTGCATACCTGCCAACAAAGCCATAAAGAAATTACCCTAATCATCATGGTAATTAACATCAATAATTATTGACAGTGCCACAGACGGGAGGGAAAGGTGGACAAAACGGCTGCTTTTCTTCGCCCAGCACTTTGAAGCCAGTTTCCTGGAAGAAGTCTTGTTTCCGCAGTTTAAAAAAAAAAACAACAACAAAACAAAAAAAAAGCCCAGCGAACGTGCGCTATAGACGAGGTATAGGAGCCAAGTTGACGTCATATATTTGCGAATGTTGAGTGCCGACCAACAACAGCAGGTGACCCAACCCTCCTCCCCCTCCAGCACACACTCACACAAACACTCCAGCAGTGCCACCCCCCCCACACCCCACCATCATCTCCTCCCTGGTTGCCAGGAGTGCACCTGCAGCTTATTATCCAAGCCTTTAGGTTTATAATGTAGCGCAGGTGCCAAAGTGCCAAAGCACCATTGTAACACACACACACGCACACAAGTCAACAAACTAACAGGCCCAGAAATGGGTACATGCGCTTACAGATGTGCAGTGATTAATTAATGCTATGGTGGGTGAATCCTTAACATTGTTCCCTCCGAGTGTTGGGAAACACATATGGGAAGAAGACAATAATTTTTCTTTGAGTTGTTTATTTGGCTTCAAGGAAACTGCATAAAGAGTTATTAGTGGCTTCGTTCTCAGGACAGAAAACACCTGACAGTATACAACGTGCTCATTCCTCTGGAAAACTCAGTGTGCTCTAGGTTATGCCCTAAATCCTGTGACACTGGTGGGATATGACACATTTTAATGATATGTAATATGAGGTGGTGTGCACTGCTATGTTCTGGGATGCTGTGTGCAAGAGTCCCTCTTCAAAGGGACATTTCATCCCACCTCAAATTTATGTATATTTCCTCTAGCCTGTAGTGCTCTTTATCCATCTAGGTTGCTTTGGTGTGATTTGCCCAGTTTTGGAGATATTGGCTATTGGAAATGTTTGCCTTCTCTTGAATATAATGGAACTAAATGGCCCTTACATTGCGGCGTTCAAAGCTCCAAAGGAATACATTTGAAAAAACTCATCAGCAATGTCTTTCTACAGAAATCATTACCTGGTTACTTGAAAAAAATCCACAAACTTGTTGTAAGCAGTGTCATGTAGGAACTATTTTATTTCTACCAAACTAGACCCACCATAAATGTCATGCATCTTGACCATAACAAGAATAGACAAGATATGAAGTAGGCGGCAGTGGCTCAGGCGGTAGAGCAGGTCATCTGATAGCCGGAGGGTTGCTGGTTCGAATCCCGCTCTATGCCAGGCATTCTGCCGTTGTGTCCTTGGGCAAGACACTTTACCTACCTTGCTTCCAGTGCCCCCAACACTGGTGTGTCAATGTTTGGTGGTGGTCAGAGAGGCCGTAGGCGTGGATTGGCAGCCACGTTTCCATCAGTCTGCCCCAGGGCAGCTGTGGCTACAGCGGTAGATTACCACCACCAGTGTGTGAATGAATAATGGAGTCAATGTAAAGCACTTTGGGTATCTTGAAAAGCACTATAAAAATGTAATCCATTATTATTATTATTATTATTATAAAAGGTGGACGTAGGCTCCGGGTCTGAAACGTATGAAAGAGAAATAGTGGCCCTAATCCTCTTCCTCAGAAAAATGAAGCCAATATGGAAGTGATGAATTCTTTCTAATGTCCAGCAGGAGACGTCTCCTCAGGTTGAATAGGTTTATGGGAAAACAGCTCTGGTCTCCTTTGATCCATGCCGTCAGTAAACACTTTCATGATTAGTTAATAGTCTCAGTCGCTAGTTTCAAACCATACTGAATGCAGCATGATGTTGATTTTGTACATTATGGTTCAATTAGCGAGCTGCTAATTGTGATTAGCAATTCGCAAGCCTATGAGCGTGCAACGTCCCTTGGTCTCTCGGTCACATCCGCCCCCTGTTGACAAGTCTGGTTTCAAAATACCAAGATGGCGTTGGAAAATGAAAATGCTCAGCCTGAAGCTTCACAACGGGACTTCGCTAACCCCACGGTGACTACATCTATCTTTTATTTACAGTCTATGGCGACAGGTTGTAAACACCAGCTGAGCTGTAATGTTAACTAGCTGCACAACTCTTTTGGTTGACAGATGTAAACAGTAGAAAGAAAATAGTTCCCACTTTAAATTCCTCACAACAAGGCTGGTGGTGTTTTTTGAGGTCGTGGTTTGTGGACTGCTGACCTCTTCAAATGCATTTTTTTCAGCATAGGGCAAGCTGCATGATATAATAGGATAATGAGCAGTGCATGAAAAAGAAAACTATGCAAACTGGATTTTAGGTTGAAGTGTCCCTTTCAAATGGCAAATACAGGCCTATTCCTGCAGATCATTTGTCCAAAGAAAGAATACCATAACAACAGCAATTTAGCTTGAAAAAAAAAAGATATAAAAGTTGAATCATATGTACAATTTACCATTTAGCCAAAGGGTATTGGTGCACACTGACAAAACAAAAATTGATATGATTTACTGGAATAAAATGTGATGTAATATTGTGCTAAATAGTGATGTGATGTGGAAAAAAATCAAGGGGAAAATGCCCAACTGTTATAAATCTAGAGGTGCAGGCTCACAGGTAGATATTTAAGAAAAAGAAAGAAAAAAAGAAAACAAGAGTGGAAACCTGCAAACAACTTTTAGAAAAGATATCAAAATCTCTGCAAAAAGTCTTCTTCTAACTGGAATAAATGGCTGGATATCGTAAATAAAAGCAATCAACTTAAGGGGGCAGGAAAAGTCGAACATTATCAAGAAAGAAACAGGACGTAAGTCACAGGAGAAGGTGAAAAGAAAAGAGGCTAATATAATTATCCCAGCTTTTATGAATCTCAGAAGAGAGTTATTGTTATTCTATCTTGGTTTATTTATCTGTTTATTTATTGAGTGTGTGAAGTGATATGGAAATAATTTGCTCTCCTTCAAAAAGAGGTCAAAGGTTAGACTCGTGTTCTGAACAGCAGCTTGCACCAGAAGCTGATATGGATGCAGCGTGTTGTTCAAGGGCACTTTAGCAGGGTGAGTGCATGTGACAGTGCAAGGGCACTGTTGATGGTTACTGTACTCTCTTCTACATTTAACTTAACAAACAACAAAACTCGTGTTTTCCTTGCTGAACTGGGCCTGGAGCCTGCACGTGCGCATTATGCTTCTAAACTAACAGAAATCGGTTTCTCGTTCAGCATAAATTCACTTCACTGCAAGCTTTTCATAACAGGCCAGATTACTGTGCAGCAGAGAACATCTGTCTTTTCCCTCATATCATTTGTTTGAGCAGTTGTTTAATTTCTAACATCCTGTATATTGATATTGTATTATGTTCAGGGAAACAGAAACATACAGTGACTTAAAAAAAAACCCTTTGTTGGTCTGCCTTTTTTTGCCAACTCTGTTTGGCGATGATTTTGTGCGCTGAATTGATGGCAAACCACAGGGAGCTCCAGGCGGGCTGAGACACTGACCACAGGCACCCCAATCCAGACTCAGTGACAGAACTTGTGGTGACATCTGCTTTTACTCAGGGAGAGCACTTCAGCACTTAATAAAGCATGTAATCACAGTGTTGTAACTTGGGAGCAGACAAAGCAAAGCAGGCGCACAGTGAACTCATCATATGCGGACTTATCCTCGTTCACAAATGTCTGTTTTTGCTTATCTCGTTTTAGTTTATCAGCAATTTTACATTAAGACCCAAATGAAGACAAACTGCTTCTTAAAGCCTTTTTGATTGATTACAGGTCTTTGCTGCAAAAGCAAGAAAGCCATTAACCCCCCCCCCAAAAAAAATACTACTTAAAAGGTGTTGCTCTCTGTTCTTACATACATCTGCATGCAATTTTCTGCATGTAAGTAGACAGAAGAAGGGAAGGCGTTGTAGTTTTTAATGCCAGTGTAATTTCGGAGGGTGAAAGCTGCACATTGCAACCGACAAAAGGGGGTTTTGTAAGCTTCATGACATCTGGGTTACAGTTCATTTTTTATTATTTCCCAACACAACATGCTGAAGAGGCAAACAGGCCACATTGCTGAAATATTTAGCCATCGAAAGTTTAGAAAAAAAAAAAATCTCTCAGGTTGCCTCTCAAGAGCTAAAATGTGAAGGCTGCACCAGCTTTGCAGTGTGCAGGCAGGCCGGAGTGAAATTCACTTTGAGTGTGTTCTCTGCATCTCGTCTCATATTTCAGCTAAACTGCCTGCTCGCCAGGGCCAAGGAATGCATCAAGCGCCATAAATCAGGGGCTTGATAGGAACTTGGCGGCCAGACAGCAGTGCAGAGTGCTGTGTTATGTAGCTACAGTACAGTAAAGATGTTTTAAGGTGAACATTACCATTTTGGAGGAAGAGGAAAAACAGGGGGGAGGATACTTTGATTCAGGGGAATTTTGTCCAAATGACAGAGCAATGAAAGCTCTTCTCACCTCCTTGAGCCGCTTGCATTCCTGCACTTGTGAATCACTATGATCACCCGGAGGAATATAGGCCTCAAACTGCAGTCTGGCGCTGCTTTTAGCTTTATTTATACTGCAGAGTTTGGACTCAGGAAACACATCTTTATTGTGAGAAGTGTGTATGCAGGTGGGTTCGCTTGAGCTCTATCCTGCGCCTCTTTCTTGTCAAGGCGAGAAAGAGGCAAAGAGTTCACGTACAAGAGGCAGCCGGCACTGTGTGTGCCAGGTTTGTTTGTCACATCTCCGCCTGTCTGCGCCTTATGCAAATGGGCAGGGGGCTGGGAGGGACGGCTCCATGGGAAACTGCTGGTGCTAATCCAGCATGTTGAACAGGGGAGGAGAGGAGTACTTTTCAATAAAGCACCCCCCACCCCTCTGTCAAGTCAAACACACACAAACACACACACACACACACACACACACACACACACACACACACACACACACACACACACACACATATGAATGGCGTGTTCTCGTCCTGTGTGCATGTACACTTTCGAACAAACATCAGAGGGAAGACACAAAGACACACAGGCTCTCTCCCTCTTTCGCTCTCACACACACATAAACACTGAACACCTGTTTCTTTTCCGCGCATCCAAACAGACATGCTTTAATATGTGAACAAATCCCACGATCTTAAGAACCCACTCTCAACCCGCAGGGTGTAATACCAGGGTGCTTTCATTGAGATAACAACAAGCCTCAGTGTGATCGGCCTGTACTACCACCTATAGATAATAACACGCTCCAGCCACAGTCCATGACTTAGACTATGAAATTTATGCAAATTTGTGTGGGAATACACAGAGCTGAGAGCACTATTTAGGACTAGTGCATTTTTGGACGGCCCTCTTTTATTCCCGAAGCTCTCTTCAACTACATTTTTGCAAACAAACGCAGGCTGTTGTCTGAGATCTCGAGGGTCCCTTCACGAAGGCCGAAGTTCTCCTCTTAAAAGAGGTTATCTTTTGTGAAATTCCTAGCACGCCAGAAATCTCAAACATTTTTAGTGAAGCAAATCCAACTGTCATTACTGTCATTAATTAGTTACAATAACTGTTTTCGGAAAATACCTAAGTCAGTGAGTAAATCCCCACATACCCCCATGTTAAAATATCCAACTTTAGAGCTGAAGCTGTTTACAGCCTGGTGCTAAAAAAAAACATTTTATAGCTCATTTCCCCCTTAATAACAGCTGTATGGTAAGTGAATTTTAAGTTTTAAGTTGTATTAGGTTTTAAGTTATCCGATTAAAGGCTATTTAGAGTGATCGCTGCTAGCTGCCTGCTGGGTGTCGCCTCAGCTAATTTTAGTCACGGAACCGGACCTCTTGACGATATTTGTGGCACTGGTGCCTTCTGGAGCATTCTGTGAGTGAAATTCATGTATCATTTTACTCATATGTTGCCACTAATAGCAGATAATCTGTGTTTGCGCGATGCACCCGTACAGTCTGTGGTTGCACCTTGCTAACAAAGCTAGGTAGCATGAGCTGATAATTTAGCAATCCACCCTCTTATCCAAATATGTTTAAGTTCTAAAATTAATTTAATTTATTAAATTGTTTATGATAAACACTTGAAACAGGTAGTCTGTCCTATTAGAACCTATACAACTACCTACTGCAACCCCTTTAAAACCACAGTTTTTTCGCAGTGTTTTTGAGTGGCTTCAGCAATAGTTTATTATGTTTATTAGTGGTCTTCGGAGATCTGCTGGCCTCGCTCTTTCCCCCTGCTTCTATTCTTCATGTGAAGCTGAGCTGATATCTCCTGGCTGCAGCTTTATATTCAGCAAACAAATCTGAGAGTTTATCAGTCCCAACAATATTTCCCCGAAACAATTCATTTAAGCAAAAGACTCCTGAAGCCTCTTCCCTCGTGGCTTTTATTTGCAAAGAGATAAATGTTGACAGTTTGTAATCTATTTTATAGATTCCTTCTTGTATTGAAATTGTAAGCAGCGCCAACAGTGTCGGCACCAAACATTAGTAATATAAATCACTGCAAATTTTGCAGTAACTACTTCCTGCTAGATAAAGTGCGTTACGCTCATACTTTGATGCCAAGAGAGGACAGGATCAGATTCATTCATTACCTGATTCCAGCAGCACACAAGATGAATATTATATTCCTCCCATAAAACTTAGGGATGTGACAGAGTTCTTTGTGCTGGCATTGGCTTGAATCCAGTGGGCCAGTCCAGCCCCTGCACTCACAGGTTTGTGTGAGAGTACTCTCTGTGCTTTTCCCCTCTCCATCCTCTTTTGGGTACACGGTCAGACGCACGTTGGAGAGCCACAAGACGCCATTACCTCTCCTGGATCCAGAAAGAGAAAGTGTGTGTGTGTGTGTGTGTGTGTGCGCGTGTGGTGGTGGTGGGGGGTTAAAAAAAAAGGACAAACACAAAAGCAATCAACAAATCCCCTTTGCTTGAGTCCTGTGAAACATAATAGGGCCAAATCATCATCTATTTAGCTTCGTCAAATCACTGACAGCAGGCCTTGATAAAAGAGAGTGGAAAATATGTAGGGTACAAGACTGTGCCAAGACCCTCACCGACAAGAGCCCCCTATTGAAGCCAGATGTTGACTCAACTGGCCAATTTTGATAAATGGCATAATGATTACCATTATGGATCGGGTAATTTTATATCAGCGTGCCACATTGTTGGTCCTCTTTAATGATAGCCAAATGAACTCTGGTTTGTGCCTGAGGCCAGGTGGGCTTTTCTGCTGTTGGTATGCAACATGCAGTGCTTTAACCACCATTTGGAGGGCGCCTCTGCTGCAGTCAGGGCACCTGGTCTTGTGGGCACCACTGACAGTTCCTGTTGTTGTCATCAAGTGTCCAGCTGAGCCCTGAACACATCACACAGGTCTATAATGAGACTTAATTGGCGCTTTAGCCTGGCTTTTGCCTCTTTCAGTGTCCTCAATCTCATTAGAAAGGCTTATTCGATCAGAGCTTCATGTGCTTGACACAGTGACCCAGATGGATGTTACCTTGTGTGACCCACCGAGGTCCCAGCAGACTGATTCTGCTGCGGTCCAAACACTGAAGTCTGTCTCCCATTCCTTGGGGGATTGGGGTATTACAGTAGATTAGCTGGAGTAATACCTTGATGGAGCATGGTTATGTGGGGTCATGGGATCTCTCCAGGACATGAAAACTAATGTTTGCTTTCAGGGCTAACTGTCACAGACACACTTCCAAGAATCAATGAAATCCAATTAGTTTAATACTTAAAGTCAAATAGTCGTCTTTTCTCTGATCTGACACTGTCCTTATTCCACCCCTTCATTATCAGCTATCCTTGTTTTTCTCTTCCAGTCTGGGCTTTGAGAGACTTTGTGACGTAACCTGAACCTGAACGTTACAGTTATTTTGCATTGCAGCACATCTTTCAAGGAGCTCTGGTCTGTGGGACCTGCATTCAGTGTTTAATAAAAGAAAAATGACGCAATGCATTTTCATTGAATGCATACTGTGCACCCTTCTACACATTCATATTACCTATGTGCTGTTCAGGTCTGTGAGACCCAAGGGTAACATAAGTGTATACATGTAGGTGAAATGAGTAAACAAGAATGACAAATGAAAGTAAAAAGTTTGATGTGCACCCCCCACCCCCACCCCACACCTCACACCTACTGTTAGTGTGTGTGTTATTTTAGGTTAGTTGTAGATTAAAAATCAAGATGTCAGTCTTGATTTTAGGATATGTTGTGTACACTAGCATGAGTATATCTTCAACAGAGCGCCTTTATTATTTCCATGAAATACTGCATGCAAATATTTTCATCCAAAGCAGTAAACACCGTCGTTTATATCTCTTCAAGGTAAACATGATTTCTTCCACCCATATCTTGATTATATTTGAATAACAGTTTTATTCATAATTGTGATCTAGTAGTGGTGAATGGCAAACATTAACCGTAATGTTATCTATATTGCCCTCAGTTGAGATGCTGTCATTTTACATACAGTTTTCTAAAAACCCAATAATGTGGTTCCACCGTGACTGCAAACATTGGGTAAATAACAAATGTTAAACCTAAATAACAAAAGCACAAACACCTCACAGGTGTGCATGCGTGTGTGTATTAATCATGTTGTGAGGTCCTAAATCTGTTTACATATTCACATTTTGGAGACCTGTCTTCCTTATGTGAAGAACCCATACTGTTAACCGTGAACTCATTGTCATGTTCATGAAACCAGTTTGAGATAATATGACCTTTGTGACATGGTGCCCTATCCTGCTGGAAGCAGCCATCTGTGGTCATAAAGGGATGGATGCAGTCAGCAACAATACTCAGGTAGGCTGTGGCTGCTGGTACTAAGAGACCCACACTATGCAAAGAAAATATCCCTCACACCATGACACCACCACCACCAGCCTGAACCGTTGATACAAGGCAGGATGCATCCATGCTTTCATTTGTTTTACGCCAAATTCTGACCATAACATCCAAATTTTGCAGCAGAAATCGAGACTCATCAGACCGGGCAACATTTTTCCAATGTTCTGTTGTCTGATTTTGAGGAGTTTGTGTGAACTGTAAACTCAGTTTCCTGTTCTTAGCTGACAGGAGTGGCACCTGGTGTGGCCTTCTGCTGCTGTTGCCCATCTACTTCAAGTTTCAGCATGTTGTGTGTTCAGAGATGCTCTTCTGCATGCCTTGGTTATAACAAGCAGGTATTTGAGTTACTGTTGCCTTCCTATCACTTTAAAGCAGTCTGGCCATTCTCCTCTGATCTCTGGCATCAACAAGGTATTTTCTCCTAGAGAAATATCCAGTGAAAATATCTCACTGGATATTTCTTTTTTTCAGACCATTCTCTGTAAACCCTAGAGATGGTTGAGTGAGAAAATCCCAGTAGATCATCAGTTTGTGAAATACTCAGACCAACCCGTTGGGCACCAACAACCATAACACATTTAAAGTCACTTAAATCTCCTTTTCCCCCATTTTGATGCTCAGTTTGAACTTCAGCAAGTCATCTTGACCATGTACACATGCCTAAATGCAGTGAGTTGCTGCCAGGTGATTGGCTGATTAGATAATTGACTTAACGAGCAGCTGAACAGGTGCACCTAACAAAATGGATGGTAGTGTATATACTGTTACAGTGGTGGATGTTCTTATTAAACAAATAACAAGGTCAGCATATCTACAAGGAATTGGTGTGAGCCAAAATCTCTTCAGACTGCTTTCAAAAGAAAGCTGGCTTTAAGGGAGGGAGCGATAAATAAGGATTATTTTGAATTGTGAGTCATGCAAAGCCACTGTCATAGGGTCCACCATTAAATTTGAAGGTGGCTGTAATTTCCACCCAGCTGTCTTGAGTACAGCTTTCAGTCAGATATATCACTTCCCCTTGTTCACCAGTTAAAGATGCCAGACATCAAAATGGAACTTTTGTGTTTATGTGCCAAACTGCAATCATTCACAATCAACGAGCGTCAAATGTAATAAAGTGAACACAACAAAGAGCCACAGTAATGAAGTCATTTTTGTAGCATAGCTCATTTTATTGTTTAAACAGTTTTGCATAGGAAATATATCCACTTCCAGTAATTGACTGCAGTAAAAACAGCTGCTAGCAGTATAGGCTGGATATAACAGTAACAATCACAAAAAGTTGAGCCTTATTTACACTGATTTTAATCTTGTGGCAATTTTAGCCCCTGCACCAAATGTAACTAGCTTGAAGGCATCGCCTAATGCGTGGCGTTTATAAAATCAATAAAAGAAGGGATATCAAGGCCTTTGCTATACAGTTCACAATGGACACCTGTGGCTCCTAAACTGTAAATGAAAAGATAAAAAGAACAACAAAAGGTTTTCCAAAAGTCCTCTAAAACGTACATTCAGATACATACATAGACCTTTGCACACACTTGCAGTGTAACTACGACCACTACTGGAGACTGTTTACATATTGTTTTGTTGGTGTTGTTGTTGTTGTTCGTTATATAGAAATTAATTCCACCGTGACTCCTAAAATGGAAAATGTGTGCGCAGAGGGAAGTAAAAGTGCCACAAGACCTAAAAAGAAATCAGCCCTGCAGAGAAAAATGGTGACTAATCTTAATCTTTTTTTTTTCATTCCGTCATCGCGCTTAATGTAGCACTGACCCTCCCGCCCCCGCTCCCCCACCCACAAATAAGAAAAGAAAAAAGAAGAATGAACATTTCCTATAACTTTTTTTTTTTGTTTTTTTTTTTTTAAACAAACTTGACGTAGGCATTGTGTGCTGACATAATCAGAAAATGAATAAAATCACAAAAACATCAAAAGAAGTAATAAAGAGCACATTTTCAGATGCGTTTGCCACATTCTGTTCGGTGTGATGCTGTTTTCTTTCTTGCCACATAGGAAAGTAAGTCTATCACATTTTACATATTATATACAACAGACACTTGGACAGCTTGAACAGGCACTGCATTGCTATCTTTTAGTCTCCTTTTGGTGAATGTTACATCCTGTAAAAATGCTGGTTTTCATGTTTTATAACAACCTGATGCCAAGTGACTAGCAGCTAGCCAAAGTATGGAAGATGTGTATTGCTCATGTAGGATGAAAATGACGTTTTCCCTTAAGTCTGCATGTATACAACCCTCTCGCTCCCTACAGAATGCGTGACATTCAGTTAAAAAGGAACAATCTCACATATTGCATGAGTGCCACAGGTCCTCCTTGCATAAAGTCGTCCTGTTTCTCTATGAAAGCAGTGATCAGTGTAGTAATACTTTGTAAAATAAAGTTGTGAGTGTCAATATTTGCGCTGAATGGGGCTCTTGAAGCTGCTGATAGGCCGAACACTGATTTGAATTTTGTAAAAGTTTCAATAGCTTTTTTTTT
>VVAS01053412.1:15920-27801 GCA_015103295.1 Ptychochromis oligacanthus
TTCCACAATTTCCAGCCTCTGTTTCTGTTTATATCCTGGTTTTCTTTTTTAAACCCATTTTGAGCCTTGTACAGCCTGTACAGACCTGTTTTCTCCTTTCACTTGTTCACAGTGTTATCTGCTGAAAATATCAAATGGAAATAAGGTCCTTTGTGATCATCATATTTTTATATATTGCCACATAATGAGCCAGAGTGTGAGAATCAATGGCACAAATGTGTTTAATGTGCTAAAGATCTGGGTGCTGAGTGCAAAATCTCCACATTAACTCAACATTATGTCTTATTAAATGAAATGGGACTTCCTTTGGCTTAAATGTGCAGGCAAAATTTCTTCAGTTTTGTGACTAATAATTCCCTCATTTACTATGTTATATCATGAGGATTAATGCTGAGATCACTCCTAGTGATCCAGCTCTTTATTGCATTTTATCAGAGCTACTCAGTGCAGCATGAAGAGCTGTGTCAGTGCATCTTCTCTCTGTAATTTCCCCACCTTACTCATAATTTTTTATGTCTTAAGAAAAAGTTGGATTAATGTATGTATCATTTTCGTGTATCATTTGTATGTATCAAGACACTCATAGAGATCTTACAAAGCGAACATTGCTATAATTAACATGATTTTACTTAACTTCCAAAACTATATTGATTTTAAATATTATTTTTTCATTCAATTTCAGTTAGTCAATTTTGTGGTAGAACTATGATTATTTATTTAAAAATTGGTAACCCTCTCAAATAGCATAAAAATATAATCAGCAGTATTTACCAGAAACAAATGTGACAATGACACTAGCAATTTTATTTATTTATTTTTTTTACATTTTAGCCCCAGACATTTACCGAAATATTAGAATGTAGTCAAGTTTAAAAGAGACATAATTCAATCCTCATGTTAAAAAAACCAAAAAAAACCCAAACAAAACAAAACAAAACAAAACAAAAACAGACACCATTTATTTGTCAAGGTGAACATCCTTTTTATTTGTCTTAGCTTTTGTCCAAGAGCAAGTTGATTGAACTAACAGTAGGTGGCAGGAGTGTTGTGTCTTCCTCATGTTGTTACCACCCCTCAGCCACACTTCACCCATGCTAAATTAATAAAGCAATGAATGAAGCAGACCAGCTTCAGTGTCATGTGGACACATGCTAGCAATTCATTATTCTGCAGGACTCATGGGCCATGATGTCACTCGGTTTTGTTCTATTTGATATGAAATAAAGGTTTGTTGTTATTAAGACCGTTTCCTTTCCCCAAACCTCCTGGATAGTCTCTTATTGCCATTATCCATACTTCTATAGAGTTACCTAATTTTCTATGAGGATATTAAAGGCCTTTTTGTTCATTTCCATGATATAAACAAACTATAGCCAGCCAGCTGTAAGTTACCTATCAAGTAGTTACAGATTATACATGAACAAGCTTAAAGGAAATATATTTTCATTTTTGTCTTTAGGAAAATCAGAGCTGCACTTACTGGGAAGCTATTAGACCAAAAATGTAATGAAGAGGCTTCTTGTGCTGTCATATTGCTAACACAATAGATGCGCTGTAGCGTGTAGGAAATATGAAATGTATAACAAAAGCATCAGCTACTTCACACCAAACTCTGTCATCTCTTCCCTCCGGTGACAACCTCTAACCCTCTTGTGCTACTAGACAACATCAGAGGTGACACTAAGTGGCACTTTTTTGCATAAATTTAGCTTTCCAGCACTGTTCACACTTACGTGCGGGGCCACCACTTACATCAGCGATGACTCACAAAATCAAATATGATTAGCATGATGAAGTTAGCCTTTCACGTAATAAACACACACTGCTTGTGTGATCCCTTCACAGATATTACAGAATTTGCCCCTCAGTGATAGTGTTAAGCATGGAATGGACAAATTTGAACACTATCCACTTTTATAGCAGTCACAGTAAAACATAGAAAAACCACTGCCATCACAACGCAGCTGATCATGTTTTTAGATGACTGACTCACTTCAAGATGTGCTGTACACTGATGCTCCACTCATATGATTGGAAAGATAAGAGTTTACTACAACAAAGTATATCAGCTTTGCGGCTGCAGGTAGGAAAAATAAAGCTATAATGTTTAAAATTGTCTTAAGAAATTGGCAGCTGTTGCCATGCTGTAATTAAAAACTGCATGTTATGACGATAGAGATGAGTCCCCTTTGATAAAACAGTCACTGAGATATCTCACTAATCTTTCTAGATAAAATACATATATGATAACGAGTGAAAGTTGATGTCGAATTGAGTGGGATGGCTTTCATCACTCAGCCAACTCCATAATAGGCAAATTTGCAAGAGAGACACTCCAAATTTAAAAAGCACTTAGACACCATCTCAGAAAATACAAGGTCATATCTTTTATTGTACAGCCAGTTGCATTCAAATGTGCAATTTCTAAAAATGCAGTGCAAATTAGAACAGCAAGTAAACATGTCAGGTTACAATATAAAAGCACAGCACCAATAGCCACTGTACAACAGTGTCATGTGAAGTTACATTTGGCTTGATACATTCCTAAAAGAGAAAACTGGTTAATTTCTCACAGCCTGAAAAACCTGCTGTGTATGACTGCCTTAATGCATATCCTGCTTAAATCTTTCTCGGGGACTTCGTACATGTAACTACAAAAGAAAAAAATTAGAATTACACATAGACAACATAGAGCACAATGCCACTTCAGTCCAAAGTGTCTCATATTCATGTAGTATGAATACACTCACCTGAGAGAGGCATCCAGAATCTGTGACCTATGGTATTTGATTAATAGAACACAAACTCAGGAAACAATGTGCTTCTTATTACACAACAGCTTTAGCTCTAGGATTCACTACAGTAGGTATTTGCATCAGTCCACATTAAATGGCAAGGAATGATAGCTGTTAAAATTAAATAGTTATAGCATTAATAAACATCGTTTCTTGTCTCTGTAAGATTTCTACTTTTGAGTGAGATGCCAGAAGACTTCTGTCTTTCCTCCCGCTCTTTCTGGGCTTTCTGTGAATATATGTGACATCTCGAGTCTCATTAAGAGATATTTATTCTATATCTTAATCACTTTGGGAGCATCGTCAGCTTTTTGTTTTGTGGGGGTCTTCATGCCTTCTTGTTCAGTCTTCCTGGACAGTCTGGGGCTACCAGCAGCTTTCCTGCCAGTCTGGGGGCTGGAGGAGCCCGCAGCCATCTTGCGTTGAAGTAAGGGGCTTCTGGAGCCCTTTGGCTTTGTTGGTATCAACAAAGAATCCATAACCTTCAGTGACCTCAGGCCAAGCAGGCCACAAAAGTAGTTACACTTGTGTTGTGAGACAAACTGCTCAAAAACTTTGGGATTCGCTTCGATAGATAAACCTTGATGCCTGTAGCAACACACAGCACAGAACAAAACTAAATGTAACAGACATGGTTCCTATAAATGTAAATTACCTGTAAAATGAGGTTTTTGCAGTATAATTTACAGAAACAACGCAATTCAAATATACTAACCCTGTTGATTTGACTGAAATTCCAACATTGGTGATCTTAGTGTCAACACCTGCAAAATAACACCTCACAATTACTTGTTCACGTAAATTATTTGGATTTGAAAGACACACAATTTACAAGGCCTTTACAGCATTAGAAATGTGAAAGACAAACATACATATTTCCTAAACACCACAAACTTAAAACTATATCAGCATAAAATAAATGGTGCATATTGAACCCAAAAGTCTCTCTAATACTATTGCTACTCATTAAGTGTTAATTAAAATGTTAAAATTGAAGTAGCCTGAAGTAGCACAAGTTTAGCATATAAGGTAAGGAAAAGTTCGTAATTCTTCAACCAATTTGAGCTTCATATGCTCGCTGGGTCTTCAATATGCCACAGATTTTAACACAAACTTGGTAAATGTGAATGTTGTGCTGTGGGATAAACCAGGACATAAGTAGAGAAGGTGGCCTCTGGTAACTGTCTGTCCCAAACCATAGATATATTTTTAATTATAGCAACAACTACAGGAAAAACATAAACTTAACATTACTCACACTTAATGTGTGAGCCTACCTTCTAGCCGAGTGAATAGCAGATTTCCATTGGTCCACTGAAAGATCCAGTGCTGCAGGGCACAGCACTTCTGCTCCACCTCAGAGCCACCCCTCATTTCTACTCTGCCTGTATAGCCCAGGTCAGAGAATTTCTGATACTCTCCTGTGAGATCCATCTCCACTGTGGCATATGGGACAGCGTTTGCTGGTCGGTACATCAAGTAGACTGGAATCACCCTATTTAACAAAGATTGTCAGAGTGCAAATAATTGTAGGGATGCGTAGTTGGACCCTGTTCTGTAGATAGATATTCAAAAGGATTATAACTTTTTTAAGAGTAAACACAGTGCACTCACTCAAGAGAGGGCCCAAAGTTTTCTATAACTCTTGTCTCTGCAGAGAAGATTTTACAATATTCCCGAGCCAAGTTCTGAATTTTACACTCCTGTATGTAGAACATTGGAGAATAGCCAATAAATATCAGCTCTGCCTACACCAGTATACTTATTCAAGCTTAAGTGGATTAGTGCCACAGTAATCCTATAAGGGTGGCAGGAACGACCCCCGATTCACTTTAATGCTGGAATTGCTGTTTATTGAGTGACATATTTACGAAGGCATGAATAAATTACAACATCTGTCCTTTCTTATGTACCTGCTTCACAATGTCCAGATTCCTGTCTATAAGACAGCTTTCCTGTTTGCCTCCATAAGCGATGGGGTTGCGTACTTTAATGATACATGTGTTACCAGACTCAAACACAGGCTCCAGACCGTAGATGACTTTTGCCCTCCAGACTTTGTGAGAACAGCCAGCTCCAATATGAGATTCCTTCATCATTATGCGGCCAAAGAATTTGTTGCCCCAGACACCAGAATCAGCCACGCCCTTGTTGAATATCAGGGGTGTCATTTCGATTTCCTCCCCAACTGTATTGACAAGATTGACAAGAGTGAAAGTCACAAAAGAAAAGCACAGGAAAAAACAGTGATCCTAGCATGTGAAACCTCATCTTACCCCCAAGGTCCTCACGTAGGGATAGTCCAGTCAAGACTGCAACACAGTGAGAGAGAAGACAGAAGACAGAAAAGCAATAATGTTGTGGTCAAATAATGCAAGGAAAAGTTATGATTATTAAGTTTCTAGTATGACAAATTTATTTCAAAATAGTACATACTGTCTGCACTGAGCAGAATGTCTGTGGAGTCTGTGCCATATTCGTTTGTGATTGAGCACCCGTAAACACCAGAGTCTTTGCTTGATGCCTGAAGAATGGTAAGATTGACTTGGGCTTCATCCCCTGCACTAGAAGACATACAAATGACAAATAATATAAAAAATTTTTAAGAAGACCTAAAGCTACAGTACAGATTAAAATAATTTAGTATATTTCCAAGAAAGGTCACTCTGAGAACTTACTTTCTTTTAACTTGAGCAATTTCCACCTCATTTTTGTACCATCTAATAGTCGAGTTACTGAGAACATTGAAAAACTGGCACCACAGTTTCAAGTGTCCTGAGGCATCTGCAAAAGTTTCAGCCCTAATCTTACGGATAACTTGAGGAGCTGAAGAGAATAGAAAATATAATGAGAACACACACTTTTCCATTTTCTATGTATGTGCCCAATTTTCTATCTTTTCCTATATAAATTATATAGCAAAGGTATGTTATATGCACTCTAAGAAGCAACCTGTATATAGCAAATATAGTTGCTCCCAAATACAAAGTAACCTGAAACTCAGGTTACAGTGTAGGAATCATCTGTGAATGGCCACATTTCAGCTTTCTGGAGTAGTGTTTTACTTTAAGATATCATCATACAAAATAAACACTGGGTTTAGAAATAGCAAAAACATAAAGTCTTCTGTATTTGTTACATTCTAATTAGGAGGTTGTGAAACATATCTCTCTGATGACCAGCAGCATGGATTGCTGTCTTCCACAGTGTCTTTTGATATTGCCACCAGGGGATGCAAAAGTAGTAAAACATTTCCTTTGTCTCACATGAGTAAATCTAATAAAGGAACCGGCCTTCAAGCAACATTTAGACAGTATTTTTTCTTTACCTTTGAATGGGTTATGCTTGTCCTTCTCTACTGCTTTCCCCTCAGTTCGAATCTCCTCAGCGGGCAGTTGGCTGGTTGTTTGAGTTTCTGACGCCATCTTCTTTCTGCTCGAGAGGGGCGAACACCTTTCTAGAGGAGAGGTTTGCTCACCAGTGGGCTGAAGTAGAGGTGACAGTCGTGATAGGCTTGGAGATATAGAGGGGGCCACAGAAGTTGTGGAAAGCTTGCTGCTCTGCATAGATACCTCCTTTTTCTGAGTTTGATTGTCAACTGGTGATGTGGCCTCTGTGGCCTCTTCAGGTTTGGCCTTGGGTGTCAGGATTTTGCGACGAGCCCCAGAGGCCAGCTCTTGTGGAGTAGCAGAAGGGATAGGAGAAACACAATTTCTTTTCTTTAACAATGGACTAGGGTCAGCAGTTGGACTGGCTGTGGAGTCTGAACACAATCCTTCCTTAGCCATCTCTTTCTGAATAAGTGGAAGATCTTGTGTGTTAGACTCGCTTTCAGGGAGAAACTTTTCTATACTCCTCAAAGAACTTGTGTTTGAATAGTGTTCTTCCATTTTACACTGATCAGAAATTGTTGTCAAATTCCTTTCTGTAATCCCCCTTTCAGTTTTGCTGTTGAGTTTAATTTCTGTAGTTATGAATTCCATGTGTTTGCCTTGACCAGGTTCATCTTTGGTATGCTCCAAAATAGTAATATTTGGCCCTTGAATACCGGGCTTAGTATGTGTCACTGTAAGTGGAGACCCAGATTCCTGACTGACAGTTCCAGGTATATTTGAAAGTGTACTGTTCAGTTTGTCTTCAGAAGTCAAAGATGGAAAATTTTGTTTTAGGGTTGTTTTTTGGGAAACAACAGCAGAGAAAATTTTTGGATGAACCAGAGTTGATGGTTGGGTTTCCTGCCCAATGTCCATGACACCTTCATTATATTTTTCACCACTTACATGAAGTCCTGTTATGACTACATTTGTGCCACTGTCTATAATAGAGATGGGTGGGATCAAAGGAGGTTTTTTCGAAGCCTGAACAGGTGGTGACGTTACATCTTGAGTCTGAGATTGCTCCTGGTCAGTTTTATAAAGCTGATGATAAACCTCCATAAGTGTTGCCTTTATGGTTGTGGGGGGAGTATCGTCAATGCGTTTCTTATTTTCCCTGTCAGACATTGACTTTTTCACTTCCAGTTTTCTGCCATCTTTTACTAGTTCATGGCATGCCCCTGATGTTGTACTCTGATTGTGTAAATTAGCATTGGATGGTATGACAGACGCTGGATTTGCTAGTGTGGAGTCAAGAGCTTTTATTTGTGATCTTAAAAGTTCAGCAATAGAAATGACTTTTGTTTCAGGTTTTGAAATTTCTTTAAAGCCTTTGATCTGCTTCACTGAGTTTTTGATTTCTACATTTTTTGTTAAGAGGGAGGGAGGGGTGTCAAACATATCTGTCTTCAAATTTTGTAAATCTGAACTAGAGTTCTCCAGCACTTTTGATACAGGTTCATTCTTCCCAGTTTCTTTATAAGGTGCATCTACAATGACTCCTCCAGCATCTTTATTTCCTGCATCTTTGCTCTTATCTTTGATGTTTTCTGTTTTAGTTTGTTCAATATGTACAGCAACAGTTTCAGTTTCCATCTCAACCATCTTCTCATTTGGGGCCTCACTGTTATCCTGTACCAATAACTTAGTGACATCCACCTTCTCATCATCTTGTATTCCTGTCCCTTCAACAGTTTTTATAGCTGTATCAACTTGGCTTTGCAGGACATTGAGTGAAATATTACACCCTAAGGTGCTCTCACTACCGACCGGGCTTTCGAGGGGTGACTTCTGTACGTTTGTAAAAAGGACTTCATTTGATTCCCTGGAATGGTCCTGTGTCATTCTGTCAATGTCTGTTTTAAAACCACTGTGCAATAAAGAGGTCTGGATATCATCTGTTGTGGTCGGCCTTTCTATCAGAGTCTTTTGTTGTTGCGAGCTGACCATAGACAGGTCGGGTGGTAGCTCAAGGCTGACAGGTGCATCATTCCTGTTCATCTTTGTGGGATCCTGTGTAACCTTGGGACATAATACAAGCACAGGTTTCCATGCTGTAAATACATATTCCCTTATCCCTGGCTATGCTGGACATGGATAAACACATGCAATTTTAAAAACAGCAACAGTGTAACCAGCAACAAACAGGGAAAGGAATGGGAAGACCTTTGTGCAAAAGGAAATGTATGAACCACAGAAAAGGTATAGATAGTGTGTTAATCTGTTCTATTGCCAATGTCAAACAAATTTATATGACTGGCCATGAGTTTTAGTTGGATTCTTGAATTGACATATAGGCTAGGGACTATTGTTTATTTCTCAGTAGACTACTTTATTGCCAATATACTGGAATACTGAAAAGTAGTGTGATATAAACTAAGTATAGCAAATATAGTTAAACATAAGCATGATACAAAAGCATGTTAGTTGAGTTTCAATTCTCTATAAAGTCTGCTGATGAGCTGAATTCATTTTTTAAATTGTGTCACATGTTTTTGGATCATGGATGACAAGTCAAATTATAACCAATATAATCCATTATTTTAACCTATATTGTGCCTCAAGAAACAGCCTTTAGGACTGACTAAAATATCAAGGTTGTAAACCATACACTATACAGTCAAAAGAATTATACGTTGCTATTTATTTCTGCTTCTTTCTCTTCACCTCCTTCTAAGTCTGACATAGGGAGGCCTATTCAAAATGAAGGTTGCTATTTTGCACAAAGGCTGGCCAGAAAGGAATGCAAATTATTTTAAGTGGTGCTCCAGCCATGCAGTGTTTTGTCTCAGCCTGTAAGTGCCGTCAGTATTCAGCTAAGCAGCTGATGTTAGTGTGATTGCATAAGCAGTAAAAAGATTGGCAATCAATGAGAATTTTGTTCCCTAGCCAAGATTTTCTTTTTTTATTCAGTATATTAACATATAAAATTAGGTCTTTATCACAACTACATCCATTCAATTTCATTGTAAAAGAATGCTTAAATTTCTTTTGAAGAAGCTTCTTCTTCACTTCCTGGACAAGAGTCTAACAATTGGGATGACAAGACTGATGCAACTCTGACTGATACTGAACTACAGCTTGCAGCAAGATGCGGTAGCTGACAGGAAACATTCGGAAACAGCTAACCAAAATCCATTTACCAGAACATCTAGCTTACTAAGTAACATGTTATATCTCAGCTATTTAATCTGTGCAAAACATTTTTCAAAGGCAATCTAGCTCTACCCATTCCCAGTCTTTGTATTAAGTTTGACTGAGTATAGCTTCATATTAACTGACAGACATGAGAGTCGTGTTGATCCTGGCAATAAACCAAAGTGTAGGCTATTTCTAAAAATCTTGAATCATTACTTTACCATAATGGTAGTCTGCTTAGTTCATATAATAACTTTACCAAGAATAATTTTACATTTCTATCTTAAAATTTCGCAAAGGCCTACTTTAAGACCTTCAAGCTGAAAATATAAACAATATCTGATACACTACATCAATATACCTGTTGCAACTGACAACATGTGCGTCATTTAATTCTTGTGACCCAGTGAGGGATACTTGTAAAAGCTATAAATAGTTCTGGCATGCTTGTGTTACTGATGGGGCTGGTGTTGGCAGCACAAAGCACTCATGAGCTCATGCGAAAAGGTTCACTCACCTCACTTGGCAGGGCTAGTTGAGACACAGGCACCTTTTTTTGGCCGGGGCTTGTTTCCGTCTCAGACAGCTGGTGTCCAGCCGGTTCACATGGACGGTGAGACAAAGCAGTACTACTGTCACAAGGTATCTCCACTGACTCACTGTCTCTGTGGGCTAAAGATCCATCAGCTGAAGCTTTTGAGTTCACATTAACATCCATGGCTGTTGTGCGAAAGTCCTCTTTTAATATGCTTAGGTGTGTTGATGTAACACTTGACTGTGGTTGTTTTGTGGTAATGTAAGGAATTTGCTCCTGCATTTTCAAAGTTTCTCCTGCATCATTGTGTCCAGCGTTCTTCTCATATTTTACAGCATTTTCACCTTCAGTTCTTGACCTAGTATGACTTGAAAATACAAAAGCAGCAGGGGGCACTGAGGCAGTGAACTCTTCTTTCTGTGAAGCCACTGTTTCCTCTGTACATATCTTTTCATCCTGTGAAGGCCTTTGAGGAAGCACTGCCACCTCTGCTATTGATTTCTGATCTTCTTTTATCATGTTTGTCACTTCTGAATGTGCAACTGATGAACTGGAAATATTCTCTACTTCCATAACCTCATCTGAATTCACCTGAGTCTGGACTGTTGTAGCTACAGAGGCTGAAGTCTCCTCTTTCAGCCTTCTCTCCACAGATATCCTCTCTGCCAGAGCATCTGCTTTTTCAGCTTTTGCACTGTTGGAAATTTTAATCTTCTTCTTGACAAAGGGATTTTTTGGTTGGTGTGTAGTAAAAATCTTCTGGGTAGAGTTAGATATGTATGCCTCACCCTTACTCCAATTATCATTAATGGTCTGTTCCTTAGATAAGCCAGACATTGCTCCATTAGTGACTTGGACTTGTTTTTCTTCAACTTCTTTCACAGTAGCCTCCTGTAACCTGGCTTTAGTCTCTAGAGCAATAGCCTGATGGTTCTCCTCTGTGCCCTCGTCCTCCATGGAGCTTGGCGTGCTGAGAAAGGCCTCCATCGTAGACCGGCGTTTTCTCTGTGTGCGGTCAGGACTGATGGTTCGTATCGGCTCCTGGTTTTCTTTACCTTCTGCTTCCCTGCGTCTATTCTCAGCCTTCTGTTTCAGCTTGGCAAAGTACCTCTGGTGTATTTTAAATTCGTTCATTTCACCTACTTCCAGAACACCAGAGCAGGACACAATACCTTTACTGTTGATGGCTGAGGCCTGGTATATAGCTGCATCCTCCACAGTGCACCTGGAAATTAATCAACATATCAAGCAATCGATTGTTGTCAGAAAGAAAAATAAACACAAGGAAAAACAGTTCAGTTGGCAAATGTCTTATTTAGGAGTTTTACTTATTGTCTGTATTTTGGACTACTTTATAGCAGAAAAAGATTTTTGTAGAAAAAGTTCTGTCAGATCAATAAACAGCATTTTCAAATACACATACTTGTAAATGTGCAGGGAATGATTTTGTCCACTGCGGAATATTTCATATTTAGGAAGTCCACAGTATCTGTCCAGCTGCATGTAATCCTTATACCACAAAACCCGAGGGGCCGGGTATCCTAAAAAAAAAAAAAAAGGGAGGGGGAAAAAAGCAGGCCATGAGGGAATTAAAAAAAAATTCTATAATGCAAATGGTTTACTCTTTCATTATTCTTTTCTTTTGCCTTCCTTAAAATATTGCAACATAAGATGATAGTTATATTATTTACATATAGAGCATATTATTATTCTATGAGCAAGTAAGTATGGAGAGGGCAATGTTTACCTGTAACCACACAGGAGAACTTCACATTGCAATTTTCGGAAACAGCTTTTGACTTCAGGGTTGTTTCAAAGGTGGGCTGTGTTTCTTCAGTTAAATAAGCAATCACACTGCAGAGCGTGCTCCTGTGCAAGAAAAGCTGGTCAGCCGTGGCCTTAACCTGAATTTATATTTAGTTGTTGTTAGTTTTTTTTTTTTTTTTAATACAAATTAGTTTTTTGTTTTTGCCGTTTTTTTTTTTTTTTTTTTTTTTTTTTTTTTTTTAAAATTTTTTTTTTTTGTTTTTTATAATTTT
>VVAS01053413.1:0-10732 GCA_015103295.1 Ptychochromis oligacanthus
TTTTTTTAAATGAGCTATGTTCCATCAAGATTCATGCATAAGCACATAATATAATTATTTTTTAGGGAACTGTCTGATCAACACTCAAGTTTCTTTCTGCAAAAGCCAAGGTGTGAGGGCATTTAATAACAAAACTGTGCTCAACTATGTGTGTGATCCATCCATACAGGACAGGAGGAAGGCATAAATTTAGGGTTTCAGCTGATTATAACCTGATCCTAGACTGCCTTTGAATAATGAACGTCGTCCCTGGCTGTTCTTCACACGTGGAACCTGAGATCAGAGGAGTAAAATGAGCATGCAGCAATGTTAGCTAGCTGCACAACACACATATGCCCATTCATACGCACATACACGCATTTTCTTTATCCAGAAATGAAACACAGGTTAAGTGGCGCGGCCTTGCACGCATACCCAGGCACACATAAGGAGTTTAAGGGCTGTAAGCCAGCTGTCTGCTCTGCTGTGCAGGCTCATTGAGAAGAGCCGGTGTTGTTTACACGCTAACATTTATTATTGTGTCAGCACTCCAAGCTCCATTCAACTGTTAAGTTTAAACTTAAGCAAATTATTAAGACTCCAAATAAAGAACTAAGGGAACACATTTCTGAAATCAAACTTCAACCTCATTTGAAGGGAGCAGGCTCTAAACACAGGTTTAGAGGTTAATGGTTTGGCAAATTGTAGCTCATTTACACATCAAGCAGACATGCAGAAACCTCAGCATTCAACTGGAGGCCTGTTTATGTCCAAAAGATGAATAAAAGCCCAATGTGTACCCTCCTTTTAGCTCTTTTTTTTCATTCTAAGTCCTGAGGACAATATTTATCCTCTTTGGTTGCTAAATGCTCTACTCTAGTCACGCCCTCTGTGTATGTGCTGTGTAATGCTGGGAAGGTGGAGTTGGTTTAACTTTTTGCTGAAAACAGGGGGATGGGAGTAAATCACGGGTCAAAAAAGTAAAAACAATGAGTTTAAAGAGGCTAAAATGTGCCCTCATGCAATGACAGTCATCTGATGCCATATTAATATATAAATACTGCTTGGTGCAGCTTTGCATTCGACTTCGAGTTTATAAAATCGTTTCTCACCCTGATGGTCAACATGACGTGGGTGTGGCTCTTCAAGACCTCAACCGCATTGCTGTGGGTGATGTCATCAAAGCTCACCCCGTTGGCTGCAAGGATCTGATCACCCATTTTGATGCCATGCTGTTCTGCAAGCCCACCTGGGTCCAACCTGAAGAGAAGACATGCAGACACACAAACAAACACAGAGGGTGTAGATGCATTTTAAAAGTTAGCCTTTACAGTGTAAGGTTGACCTGCCTTCTTATTAATTTTATCAAATAAAACTTTTAATTTTTTATTTTCTACTCTGCATTTCATTCTGATATGAAGGGTTTTTTTGTGCATTATGCATTTATTAGATGTATTTTTATCTCGCTCATTATAAGTTGTGTTTGTTGTTTTAAATGTTTTAATTTCTGTCTTATTCACACTAAAGGTGCAAGCACACTCCATAAATGTTTAATTAAGGTCTGCTTGCTTTGATCTAATACAAAGACAAGCACAAATATTGCAAATGAGATTATGGTATGATCTTTAATTAGTGTTTTGTCTCTACATCTTTCTAGCTCAAGGACATTTTAGCAGGGTGGGATGAACCTGGATTCCACCAAGTGCACAAACTGAACCACTCTGCTGCCCAAATGAGCTTACAAGAATTGAATAATTCGGTTTACTTGATGCTTACAAAAAAGAGTAATTAACTGTTTCAATCACAATTTTTGCGTTCATACTTAGATACGTAAATTCCCAGCCCAAACTCTTTCCCTCCTCTGATGTTGAAGCCCAGACAATAATCATCTGATGTGGTGAAGAGATGTACGATCCTGCGGAGAGCGCTGTCTGAACTGGCCTCTGATGGGGTACGACCGCTCTCTTCCACCACCATCCGCCTGTGAATCAGATCCACCCTGCACACACACACACACACACACACACACACACACACACAAAAGGGGACATACTGTATAAACACGCATGAAAACATTCATGTACACAGGTTTCCCTATGTTCACTGAAGTCAGGCCTGTCAGTGTCAGTTAATCAAATAGCCATAAAGGTCACAGCAGTAATCCATCCACTGCTGCCACGTGAAACCAAGATACAGTATCCCAAAAGAAAGATAACCAGTGTGAGCTACAGTCAAGTGACAAGACTACACAAAACAAGAGCCACACAAAGGTCAGAGGTAGTAGTGCCAAAGCTGTAGTCTCTAACATCTCCAGCAATTAGTATATTGTCATAAAATGCAGTTATTAGAAGTAAATCTTTTACAGTAGATGTTGATATCTTGGCAGTTTCATACACATTCCAGCGCTGCTGAGCTGACTGGCCTCACCATGTGGTTTTCTCCTTGGAGTAGCGGATGCCGGGGATCTTGCCCACACGCCTCACCACCATCCTCAACCTGTTGTTTCCTGTCAGGACCTTCACAGCGCTGCTCATGGTGATGCTCTCCAGGCTGACCCCGTTCACCTCCACCAGTTTATCGCCCACAGTCAGCCCAGATTGCGCTGCAAACACACATAGAACCCAGCATGATAAGCAAGAAGACCACATTCCCACACGTAAGCAAAACCAAGCTTGTCATCACCATGAGTAACACATTCACATACACAGACTGATAAAACACACACACTTCCTACTAACCTGCAGGGCTGTCGTCCTCCACCTTGCTAACAAATATACCGAGTCCATGTTCAGAGCCCCCGCGGACACTGAAACCCAGGCGCCCATCTGGGCTCTTATCTACTGTCACTGTGTGAATGTCTTCACTGTCATCCCCTCCTGCAAACACACAAAACACAAAAAAAAAAACCCAACATGTACCTGCAGTAAGGTCTGCACAGTCTGACAGACAGCTATTGATAAAAACTGAGGCAGTCACGACAAAATATGGTTTGGAAATTCAAAACCGCTGGAAAATAAGTAATTTACAAAAAAAGATATAAAGCATATAAGATAAAGAAAAAACATTGTTTTTTTTAAATAAACTTTCTAATATTTAATACCTATTGAGAAGACTAACTTTAGTTGAAATCCTCAAACCTAAAAATATTCATTACCCATCAAGCAGAGGCTGCCTCCTTATGAACTTTTTCAGGTCACAAGTCAAACCATGTCAGACTCTAATGAAGTTAACTGACAAAAAAAACAAAACTGTTTATATAGCTTTATCTCTGACAGCAGCCTCATTTAAAAATTTTGCACAGCTTTGGTGGTATCTACTATGGATGCATTTATCTATTAATTTTTGCACTGACTGCTCTGCCTGGTGTTTTCTCTTAATCACTGAATGTTTAGTTTTTAAAATATCAGACATTCCCAAAGCCAAAAGTGACATCTTCTTCTTACTTTTTTGTCTGATCAACAATGACCAAAACCTACAGATATTCAGTTCATGATCGCAGAAAACGAAGAAGTCCAACAAATATTTACATTTTTGGAACTTGAATAACTTTTTGCTTAAAAAAATGAGAAAATTGATTGATCAACAAAGTTTTGGCAAATCAGTTCTCATTCTCTTTCAACTGAAAACCACATAAGTTTAACTTTGCCGACAGTATACTCCATATATATTGGCTTGCTTAGAGCTAAATTTAGACAAGTGTCGGACTAACCGGCTGCCCCGAATACACCTTTTGCAGCCAGTGCCCCTGTGTGTGTTACCATGGTAACAGATGACTGCTATTGGGACCAGACCTCACCATCAACAGGTGCGTTGATGAGAATGACCCTGCCCATTGGTGAGGAGGATCTGCGTCTGTGGCGCTGCTGTTTCTTCACCATGTAGCGTGTGGTCCTGTGGGAATCCCCGTTCTTGCCTCCGTTGTTAAAGTGGGGGTGCCCCCCTCCATTTGTCATCTCCCTCCAGGCAGGAGTTTGAAAGGAGTCAGCCATGGTATGTGTCCGAAAACTCTTCCCTCAGTCATCCAGGCAGGAGGATATCTGTAGTCAGGATGGAAGAGGTGCAGCCCAGGATTTGTGAAAGGTGGTGAGGGAGCAAGAACTTTGTAAACTGGGCTTTTTAGCACCTGCTGGTTCAAACTGGACCCAACTGGAGGAGACAACTTACAAAGCTGCTGGTAGCATCCCCAATCTCAATTGGTAAATAAAGCTTAAAAAAGGGAAAACACACTTCAAAAAGCACTCAGACTTCAGCTGAAGCCACGCAGCGAAGTCACCACCATACAAAGTCAAACATAAAAGATGACAAAACCAAAAGCTCCATGACTGAACAGTACTAAGTACTTCTCATACTAAGATATAATCCTGTTTTTGTAAGTTAAAGATGTGGTGCAATCCAAGAGTGTCCTCTGCATCCTCCATGGTCCATGGTGCCTGTTGTCTGCAGAGAAGTCAGCACTGCCTGGTGATTCCCCTCTGGTCATGTTTAATTAAATGGATACCTGGAGTGAGAAGAATATGGTGTGATGAGTAATGTGGCCTCAGATTTGCAGAACAGATAATGAAATCCCTTAATTTTGATACAGCATTGACCTGTGATCTTGCAAAGAGTAAAACATGGCAGAACAGCAAATAAAATATCTCTATCTTTTGCGCAAGCATGAGTGAAGCTGGTTGAACTCCCGTGGCTTTCTATGAATCAGCACCATGGACAGCGACTCGGAGCGCATACACATAATCAAGAGGCCTAATTTGACAGTAAATTATATGAGCGACAGTTAGCACAGAGAGCCATAATTATAGGCAGACTTGAGTCGGTCTAAACTTATTCCTGTTGATATCTTCACCTTGCTGGGTTTAAAATAAAGTGAAAAAGCATGACAGTATTACCAGCTGTGTCCATGTTGTGCTGGATGAGCTCGGACAGGCCCTGCTCCGCCTCACTGACGCATTAACGGACACCTCCAGTGTTAATGCCACCTCATTTGTTCTGCAGGTGACCATTATTGTCTTAAGAGCTGTAAGCCTTTTACATAAGACCCCCGCAGCTGCGCAGCCATTAGCGCTGGACTGGAGATGATTAAGTACGCTGATTGCTCTAACAATAAAGAAACACTTACTCAAGTCTGCTGCAGCGTGTCCTCGGGTAAACTTGTTACTAATGTGTTCCTGAAGTTCAGAGCTGGAGAGGTGTAGGTGGAAAAAAAATGAGCAGCGGATCCTCCTGCATGCCTCCACCACGCCGTTAAGATGGGTAAACAACTCCACCCGGTGGCCAGTTTGGTCACAGCCATGCTGCTCTTCAGGCCAACACAGGATCAGTGACCGTGAACAGCAGCTTTGTAGGAGATCTTTCCTGTTTGATTATTGTTAACATAGTTTCCAAAAGATAAAAGTTGCAATGTATCTTAGAGCTCATGAATATTATTTTAGCTGAACTTAATATTTTTTTCTACATTTTTAAAAGAATCCACTGAAGATATTATAAATACAGTCAAAGTAAACATCACATATTTAAAAAATACATTTGAAATTAAATGAAAGAATAAATAAATAAATAAATAAAGTACAAAAACTTCAGCTGATGTTTGGCAGCGCGGTTTTCCTTCTGATCATTTGGTTTTATGCGTCCTGCATTTTTACATGTGCACTGTTCGCACACATACAACACAGATATAAACACATGTAGCATTGGCTGCTGCTGTTTGCGTCAGCTATGCGTCAACAAGGCCGCATGTACGTCTATGGAGGCAGGTATCTGTAGAGAATTAAACCCTACATAACGCGCTGATTTTCCAACCGATTTTCAAGCAGCTTGCTTTGTTTGAAATGCTAGAACTGTGTTCGTGACGCAGGATACTTGGTTATGTTGCGTTTCAGACCAAAATGCTTGTCTTATCTTCATAGTGGCAGTTCCATGTTTAAAATTAATAATGCAATTCCGTGTATGCTTTTTGTGTCGTTCTGCTTTAAAACCTGACTGCAAAATGTAAAAACTGACTGGATTACTTCATAATTTAGACAGCTTTGACTTAAGCTGATTTGCAGACGAGTCATTTAGTCTCTTCTCCTCAGTCCAGCCGGCCTTAAATATCTTTAGGGATTCTACACACAAAACAGGTCCATCTGCATAGTCCTGTGCAGCTCTGCATGCTCTTGTACCTACATTTCAGGTAGGTTAACTGTTGCTGTTAACCTTAGGGTCATCTACGTGCAGCCTTAAAGACCTACAATTGTCAGAACTGGTTACTATGGAGGAGTGTAAGCCAGTTTTAAAGGGCTGAGAAAGTAGTCCTCTGGTTCATTGTGACTGCTCTTTAAATTGCACTGAAGTGCGCTGGAAACGACCTGTTTTGTCCTTGTCATTGCAAATGATCTGGATGCTGTGCTCACTCGTTTGCAGTTTGTGTGATTCTTTGTGTTTATGATTGCTGCCTGCCTTTATGTCTGCTGCCCTCTTGACAAGGGGAGTCTTGAAATAGAGACGTTTAACCTCAAAGAGACTTTTACCCAGATCAATAAAAGATAAAAAGAAATAAAATAAAATAAAATTATAATAATAAATAAATAATAAGGTATATATCTATGTGTCTCGTTTATGGAGAAATCGCCTTACTCCTCCTGAGTCAAAACTGGCCTGGATCAAACCTCTGTGGTGGGAGCTTTTTTATTTTTATTTTTTATTTATTTTTTTTGAGCGCTGTATACACACCCACAACCTCACTGTTAACAGGGGTGGAGTTATACTCCCGGAAAAATAAAGTAAGGAATTCTTGGAGGTGTTACACGTCTCAGAGCCACTCAGCCAATCCCGTGTTTCCTGCCTTCCACGCCCAGGAGCAGTTCACCACAAACACCGCCCCTCGTATTTCACCTCATGGCGCTGCTTTAAAAGACCGTACAGAAAATCAGTTTTTTTAACACTCAACTTTTGTGTGAGCGATTTGGCTGTGTTTAAACGATTTTAGTTATATTTTATACGAAGGTTACAACCCAGACGTTTAAAATTTCTGTTCTTTTGTTTAATAAATGCCACTAAAATGAAATATACTACGCTGCAACAACAAAAATATCCATGAATGCTTCTGAAGCTCCAAATTTTGTCAGGCACGCGTTGTTATTTCCATTACTTTATCGTTGTAGGCATTGCTTCTGTGGTGGGACTTAAAAAAAACGTGTCAAACAGAGCACAGACAACAGATGAGATACTAGAGCCCAGTCAAATTCAGAAACACCCCTATTTTACGATGTTTCCATAAGTACGCGAAGGCAGCATATGTCCACCCGGTGGTGCTGTGATATTGAGAGGTCATACATTTTCAAAAAACAAGGGAATTAGATCAGGTACGTTTTCGTAACGGCTCACTTCACTTCACTTTTTATTACAGATTACAGCCCGACTAAATTCGTGTTTGCTTTGTCTCGATATACGTCCTTACAACGCCAACTGAAGAGCTAGCGCGCGTGCTAGCTTGTAAACTAGCTGGTTGGGTGACGCTTAGTTCAGCAGCTGTTTTGTTTTGATGACAATAAACAAAAAGCTGCTTATCATCCGGTCTATCCTAACATTCAGTGCTGTGTATATTTACTATCCCGTGTGACTATTTCTGCACTCCAGCGTGTGACTTTTAGTGGTGTTATCGACTACCTTAGCTCGTTGGCTACATTGGTTAGCAGCCGGCTTGCTGACAGAAACCTGCGGCGCGTCGTGACTTCCCCGGTCCCATCTGTCAGCGTGTCTGTCACGCTTTTCTTTGGTCAGCTACTTTCGATATGACACCTATCATTCATGTGGTTGTCTAGCTAGTTTGGCGTGTTGACGCTCGTGTATTTTAAGCATAACTTAAGGGAGTAAAAACGATAACCAGCTCCTTCTTTATTAATTATTTGATGGCTGTGACCTTCATGGCAAGAAAAAGCCAAGGTCTGTACACTGCTGTGCTCCCAGGGTGTTTTGATTCATTTGTGGCCCAAGTATTGGAGACTGCTGCATCAAGAAGGACATATGTTATGGTTTAGTGTACCATGTGTAAAGAGTTGTAATTATAAGGGGAAAACTAGGCTATCAACATTTATTTACATAATTATATTTCACGTGAGCTGTTGTTTTATGTGACAGTATATACTGGATAACTTTGGCTTTTGAGTGACTCAAAAAAAGGGGGGAAAAAAGGGAAGAAGTCCCTGTGGGCTTTGTGGTGTGGACTGAGGAACAGATAATCGCTTACTGATGTGGAAAAACTTGCAGGTTAATGTTAATAATAAAAAACATCACCAGACAGCTTTCGTTTTCCTTTACAGTGGACTCACCGAAACAGCTGACAACATTTTTATTTAGTCCTCCTTGAAAGTGAAACCTGCTTTTAAAGAATCCACAGATGTACATCATGTAGCTCTGTACCGTAGCAGAGATGAGAGCTTAACTGTGCTGCCAGGCTTTTTCATCAGAGAATAAGTTTCAGGGGGTTTTTTTGCCTATAAAAATTTTTGGCCCCCAGCCAGAAAGTTTTAAACTTCCATCAGGACTGAGATAAACATATTTTTGCTCAGTTTTTTCATTAACTGTGGTTTAATTTACTCACGCTTACTCAAGCTGTTAATGAAAAGGCCAAAAATAACTGAAATCCCCCACAGGTCCAATTTAAACTATGAAAAATCCTGAAATTCCTGATAATTATTTACATTATAATTCTCAAAGTAAGGTATCTAAAGAGGTTTTCTGTGCAAAATATTGGTTATCCTTGCAGTATTATTATGCCAAACAAAATACAGTACTTAATCCAACCTCTACATTTGTTTTTTTCCACTGACTTTACAATTATTTATAAAATTTAACACTATGCGCCATTGTTTTTCTCTGAAGTACATTTGTGTCTCATTGTGTGAGTGCTAATACAAATTTCTGCCCCTGTGTGAAGAAAGCCAGGATGTCAGAAGAGGTGCCCCGCAACATAAACATCAAGGAGCCAAGATGGGACCAAGGGACATTCATGGGACGTGCCAAGCACTTCTTCATGGTCACAGATCCCAGGAACGTTCTGCTGTCCTCTGAGACTCTGGAGGAGGCCAGAGTGATCGTGGAGAACTACAGGTAGAGGGTCAGGAGATAGAGGTTGGAGTAGGAATATAGATCATAATGTAAGTGAGGCATGGATAGAAATTAGCTTTGATGACATGCTGACTTGTTTTGAAATTGGCACTGAAATAGAGATGCCAGTTGGAGAAATGTCCTGTCCATAAAGTGGTAACATCCGGTTTTGTTTTCACCTACACAGTTTTGGTCAGAAGTTTAGATACACTCATCATGGGCATGAATTTCATGGTAATTTTGGGCTTTTAATGATTTTTTTGAACTATTCTTTTTCCAGGGATTAATGATTGCGCAGTATACATCTTTAATGACTTAAAAAAACAAAAATTGGGTGCACAAGTTTGAATTTATTTTGGATTTTCTGCAGTCCACACAGACTAAAATTATACATATAGGCTCAAATATATACATACACCCCCACTAATATTTGGTTAAACGTCCCGTAGCAAGTTGCATCTTGACCAGATGCTTTTGGTAGCCATCAACAATCTTCTGGTATAATTCTGCCTGCATATTTGACCTCTCTTCTTGGCAGAATTGGTAGAGTTAATTGATACTGGTTGTTTTCCTGGCATGGACCTCGCCACCCTCTCAGTCCATTGCGATATAAAACTCGCTTCACTGTGAATGCTGACGCTGGTGTTGCAGCAGTTTCCAGTTCAATCCAATAACCAGTTGGTGGTTATTGGGTTGTTCCTGAACATCCTAACCAATTTCCTCTCATCTGAGGGTGACAGTTTGGGTCTTCTTCCAGACCTTGGCAAAGTGGTGACACATCCAAATAACTTGTACTTACATACAACTGTTTGAACTGATGATCTTGGAATCTGCAGTTGTTTGGAAATGGCTCCCAAGTGGTGCAAATCTACAGTTCTCGTTTTTAGATCTTCACCGAGTTCCTTGAATTTGACCATTGTTCTGAGTATTGGTCAGTCCAATGAGTGCTGTTAAACAAATCCTTTTTGTGGTGGCAAAGAGAAACAACTAGCTGTAGTCAGTCATATGCACTATTGAGAAGTTAATAGGCCTTGTGCACCCAATTCTTGCTTTTTAAAGTCATTAAAGATGTATGCTGTACAATCATTTCACCCTGGAAAAAGAACAGTTCAAAGAAATCATTGAAAGCCCAAAATGATGAGTGTATGTAAACATCTCACCACAACTGTAAGAAAGAAAGCAGAGTTTGTTAAAATCCTACAGCCCTGTGCTGTTTTGACTTTTTCAGAGCCGGGATTATTAGACCTGGTCTGACGGAGGATGAGCTCTGGAGAGCCAAGTACATCTATGACTCTGCCTTCCACCCTGACACTGGGGAGAAGATGTTTGTGATTGGTCGGATGTCTGCTCAGGTGCCAATGAACATGTCCATCACAGGCTGCATGCTCACCTTCTACAGGTACAGCTGAGGTTTCATCACACGATTCACTATAATCTGCTTATTGAAAGTGATTCTCTAAATTAAAATCTAGAAATGGAAATATCAGGCTATATAATGAATGAATGAATGAATGAATAAATTTGATAGTTTACAGAAGTCCACATTAATACAGCAACATAAAAATAGCAATTTTAATCTCTCTGTAAAGGGAAAATCCTCTTAAAGAATAAAAAATGTCACTCTTAATACTGCATACTGATAACTCACTGTGCTGCGACCATTTAATAA
>VVAS01053420.1:17726-29910 GCA_015103295.1 Ptychochromis oligacanthus
CTTGTCCTTATTTAAGTAAAATTACAGACCCTAACAAAGGAGTTTGTTACTTACCACTTCTACACATCTGCTCTGAATCCTGGAGCTCTGAGACACTCTAAACAGTCTGTGATTTTGCTCAAATGGAAAATATCCTATTTTATTGCATCAGCCAGATCACTTCTTATGACTAAGTGTTTACCTCAGGAGTCAACCCAGTTGGTTAAACAGGAAATGAAAGCAGGAAAATTAAGAGAAACAAGACAATAGTCCAACCTGTCTCCATTGGTCTGTGGACAGTCCAGCTCTCCTGGAGATGGGGCTTCTGTGCCCCTACTCTCCTCTCTCACACACTTTAATGCCTCCCTCACACTCAAGACTCCAGGACCCTCCCACCGTCCCTCCTCTTGGACCACTGCATCTGCTCTGATTGGCTAGGCTGACAGCGGATCCAAACTTTCTGAAAGGGTCCACATAGTGGCCATTTTTCAGTGCTGAATCTGGGTTAAAATAACAAGAGTTGGAGCTGCGGAGGGTTTCTCTCCTCTTTCTCTCTTGGTTTCAGTTTCTCTCACCTTCTCACTCCTTTTTCATTGCTCATTGCACCTTTTCAATCAGCCACCAACATTTTACTATCAGCTTTTAGAATCGCATTTTCACTTTCCCAAACCTGAAATATACAACATTAAGGAGACAGTGGATAAATATGTTAATATACTGCTGGATGAACCTCACTTCCAAATGGACTAGTTACTACTTATTTATGCTGATGTAATATACTAAACTACGACTTAATGTTTATGTAATTTAGTTTTTAAAGTACATGTAAAGCCACCACAAAAAAGGCAAAGACAGATTAGTGCAATGTTGTTTTACATGGGTGCATCCATTGTTACAGGTTGTGTTCATAACTTTTATGGAGAAAATTTCAAGATCAAGCTTAGTGGGCTTGGGACTGCATATTTGCATTCTGCAAATGATGTGGTCATGTTGGCTTGACTAAGCGGAGACCACTTGCCGCAAGGTGCAAAGCGGCTGGGATGAAAATAAGCACCTCCAAGTCTGAACTGATTCTCAGCCGGAAAAGGGTGGACTGCCTGATCCCGGGAGGGGAGGAGTTGTTGCCTCAGGTGGAGAAGTTCCAGGTGGAGGATGAAGGGAGTGAGGGACTGACAGGTGGATCGGTGGAGCAGCTGCAGCGAAGTGGACGCTGTAATGGCCTATTGTGGTGAAGAAAGAGCTGAGCCAAACGGCAAAGCTGTTTATTTACTGGTCAATGTATGTTCCTTCCCTCAGCTATGGTCATGAGCAGGTACTGACCATAAAGACTAAGGTTGTGGATGCAAATGGTGGAAATGACCTTCTTCCAAAAGGGTGTCCGGGCTCAGCCTTATAGATATGGAGCTCGATCATTTGGTAAGGGCTCGGCGCTGCTCAGCTGAAGTGTTTCGGTGTCTAAGATGCCTTTGGTAAGCCTCACAGGTGAGGTGCTTGGGGCATGTCCAACTGAGAAGAGATCCCAGGGCAGACCCAGGAAGAGATTACGTCTCTTGGCTGACGGAATGCCTCGCTATCCTCCCAGAACAGCTGGGCCATTGTAGGATGTGTCGTGTGAAAAGGAAGTTTGGTGGGATGAGGGGTACACTTAAAGTGAACTTGGAAGTACACTGCTGATTTAGCCACCCATGTATGCAAGTGTACTTAAAGAAAACATTTAATTACAAGGCTTATAGACAGATAACCTTTCAAAAACAGGACTGGTTTACTTCTCCCATGATGGATAAAAGGGCACATAGAATACAAGTAGGCTTTATAATTTAGCTTGTAGGTAAAAAACAAAATTCGCAGTTGCACTTGCTCCCACTAAAAAACAAGCACATGAACCACGACACACGCAGATCCTGTTACATCAAACTGCTGTCTGAGATAGCTGCCTGGATGCTTGGTTAACTGACTGATTGAGCAGATGGTTCAGTGTCTGACTAATGGATTACCTTTCTGGCTGATGGGAGCAAAGTGTCCCAGGATTGCTTACAGCAGCACTGTGTGCATTCAGCCAACAGTGCACTCAGCAACAGTGTTTCTCTGACTTTTTGTGTTCACTCACAAATGAGTTCCATATGAAGACAAAAAAGGGGGGTGGGGGGGACTCAAACAGGAAGAGAAGCCAATAGGTCGGTTAGGCACTTGAATGCACCCTAGAAAGCACGAAGAAGAGGCCTTTCTTATCAGTTTCAATTACAGTTAGGCTGGAGGAGTTCAAAAGCACACCTTCTGAATGCAGATGTATACATGCTAGATATAATAAAACATCAACTTTAACCCATTTCTAATAAACACTGGTGACTCATCCTCATCCTGTGGTAGTGAGTTGTATGAGAAGAGGTTAATGAGCCATTTTAACAGAACACAGTCTCCCTCAACCAAACACTTCCTAAGGCTCCAGGCTTTCCATTTTTGAACTGCCCAGTTTTCCATAATAACAGGGATACCGTTCAAAACTCTTATTAATGTTTGATACAACAGGGACTTTATTTAAGACAACTTCAGATAATTGTGTGTAGACAGCAAACCCCTCGTGTCTAGCCAACAATGTGACAGCAGTCTCAGAATTTAAAAGCTGTAGCAAGCTAGCTAATTAAGATAACAAGGTTCATTAGCTCCAACAAGATACAGCTCTAATATAACCTTTTTCGTTTATTAGAAGTTTTCATAACTGTTTGTATTTTTTTTTTTTAATTTCTTTACTTTTAAGATTACAAGAGGAAATTTCTATATGGACTAACCTAAAACTAAATGCAGCACTATACTAGCTAAAGTTAGCAGTAGCTGCTAGAGTGTAAACAGAAAATGTTAGCTTCTATCAAAAACTAACGCTTGAATCTTTGGGACAATCCCATAAGGGAAAAAATAACTCTATGGATAAGAACTTTGCTTGTATCTCACTAGCATTCAGGACTGTGAAGAAATACAACTCATTGGATGTGGTAGTCTCATTATTTACGTAATCTTTAACCCCTTTTAAAGCTTGTTGCTATTTACTGCTGTAAATAATGAACTAGTTCCATTCAATTTTATTTATATGGCGCCAAATCACAACAACAGTCGCCTCAAGGCGCTTTATATTTTAGGGTAAAGACCCTACAATATTAAACAGAAAACCCCAACAATCAGAAGACCCCCTGTGATCAAGCACTTGGCGACAATGGGAAAGAAAAACTCCTTTTTAACAGGAAGAAACCTCCAGCAAAACCAGGCTCAGGGAGGGGCAGCCATCTGCCAAGACCAGTTCGGGCTAAGGAGAAACAAACATTATGAAACATTGAAAACATTTGAGGGTGAAAATCTGATGAGGAGTGAAAGTACAATGCCTTGAAAAAGTATTCATACCCCTTGAACTTTTCCACATTTTGTTTGTGGGGTTTCAAAGTTTGTGATTACAACCACAAACTTTTATTGGGATTTTATGAGATAAATCAACAGTAGCGCATAATTGTGAAATGGAAGGAAAATAAAACATGGTCAAAATTTTTTACAAATAAAAATCTGAAAAATGTGGTGTATGTAAGTATGAATACTTTTTCAAGGCACTGTAGCTGGTGATGCTATTTTTTACAGCTTACATCAGAAAAGACATAGTGATCAATCCACTTCCTTTTTCTGCTCCTGTGGTTTTGGTTTTCTTATCAGAACTCCATGTACTGCACATACTCTGCATACTGAAGTATGCAGAGGAAACAAAAGCACTACAAACTGTTTGTTGGAACAGCGACTAAGCTTTTGACAATCGCTGTTTGGAGGCGAACAGTGAGTTCCTCCTGAAAGACACCAGTCACTTTCAGTTTATATTCTTACTCATCATCCTGACTGTGAGTGGGCCTAGTTCTCAGATATTGTGTTTGTTATGTATCTCTCTGCTATCGTCTTACAGACAAAGGGAAAGCTACCGCTGCTACGAAAGCCTGAGTGAAGATGCTCTGGGAGATTTCTCCTGGCAGCCTCGGGAGCTCAGACATAGCACAGACCCTCGCATCAAAGACCCGTGGATCAGGAGGGAGTAATGATCCACATGTACACACCAGACGCATGCCAGGCTAAAGCATCATTCATACAGATCCAACAGAGCACAAGGTAGAGTCTTCCTGAGAGCCGCTAGTCATTCATCTTTCCTTGACAGACTTTGGTCTGTGAAATCATGAAGGCCTAAAGAAAGAGAATGACTGCAAAGCAAAGTGGGGTGACAACTGATACTAATCAGATAAAAAGCTGGGCAAAAGAAATCCAACCAACAATGTAGCTCGGAAAGGCATCTGTTTTTTGGAGAGAACTAAACAAGACCCTGCTCTCATTAGCCTCTTAGTATCCCATAACAAATTCTACAAAAAGATTTAAATACAGTTTTGTCTGACCAACAGAAAAAAAGATATTCAAATTACAATAATTACAAAAGAGTAACTAGGTATTTTTGCTTAAAAATGGCTGAAATATATAATTGGCTATGAAATGAGAAGCAAATTAAATTTCTTTTGGTGGAATAATCAGTTTGGAGTTCTTTTTAAAATTAGAAACGCATGTGTCTAAACAACTCTAAAGGTTGGTTATTGCTCATGTAACCACAAATACTTAAAACTGACTCACAATGGGGCTGCATACAGTTACAAACCCACAGAAAGTTATCACCTGACCCTCTATTCCTTTCTACATAAGGTTCAGCACCTTTCAGCTTTTTGTTTTAGTTTTCCTGTTATGATTTGTTGGTTCACCGTTGTTGTTCCAGGATGCAAATACACAAAGCCCAATGAGTTCATAATGAGACATTAATACACACACAGATTATCGGTGATGAGGCACGGGTGGGAATGAGACACAGGAGGAAACAATCAGACACAAGTGAAACAATTACAAAGGAGGGGAGGAAACGAAGGCAGGAAGGAAAAATCACGAGACACATGAGAAAAGTAACCTTCAAAGTAAAACAGAAAGTAACCAAAAGACAAAAAAATTCACATTGAAACATGAAGATACTGAATCATGAAGATTAAACAGAACAAATAAAAACTAATAAACCGTGACAATTACAGCTCATAACTTTACTGTTTCGGTTCACACTGTGAAAAAGCTCTAAAATCCCAATGTTTGCTTCTTGCCCGGACTGAGCAATGGTAAAATAATGAAGCATTTAGAGCTGCTTATTTCATTCTAGAGATGGTGGAGGCTAAACACAGAGCACAAAGAAAGTCAATATTGTTCTTACATTGATCCAGTGGTCAGAAACACAACTTCGAATGTGAAATAGATAAACGGCAAACGTCCTTAACAGCTGTACAGTGTTGTAATGCGTCAGGTGCCCAAAAAACAAAAAGAAATGAATAAAGACAGTGAGCCTCTGGATTTAAAACCAAGTCTAGGGGTGCTTTATATATTTCACTTAGCTATGACAGATTGACTGGTATTTTTTCTACGTTGTGAGTCTCTCATCACGGCAAAATGTGTTCCTGGAGACAACTACTATGATAGGAACTACCGCAAAGGTGTTCTGGCGTACTCTGGTGTTTTTGGTACCTGCAAAATGTATTCACAATACTTTACAGGTTGACCTTAAAAAATTGAGAACTCTTTTGTTCATTTGTTACATAATGTAATCTATATCACAGGGCCACCAAAGGTCACTTACATGAGTGCAATTTCCTGGTTTTAGATTGCAAAACTGAAGCAATGAGAAAGGGTGCATTCAGACAGCATTTCTAAAGGATTTCACAATTTTATACACTTATATTAATAATGTAAAACAAAGTTATTAACATGACTCTCCATGTACTTCTGACCTGAATATTCAGGTGTGCCCAAGCCCCACTTTGAGTCAGGAAGGAACTGATTTCATACTGGAGAAACTAAATGCTTTATTTGGGCTTGTGTCAACACATGCTTCCTGGACATGCCTCAGATATCTCACTGAGGTTTTTATCTCCACGTGTTTTGAATCTGAGCTGTGCCTGCAGATGTTATGTCACTCCACCGTCCAGCCACCCTGGAGAGGCTGCTGGGAGTTCGCTTTTAAGAGCTGCGGTGGAAAGAGATGGCATTAGAGGAGAGACATATGGAAGGAGTTGGAAGCAATGGACGGACAGATGGAATATTTGGCTCTGATGAGAGCCTATGGAGTTTCCAGTTGAGGGAAAAAAAAAGAAAAAAAGCTTACTGAGTAGTGAAATAAGATGCAGTTTGCTAGACAAAATCTCTAGAGTGCTAAATAAACACCCAGACAAAAAGACGGTGTCTTGCACATGATGTTAGCGTATGGAAGAAAACATTATGCCCTTCCTCAGTTATCCAAAAAAAAAAGCATTTCAGGATCATCATTGTAGTCTAAAAGCAGATCTGGGGGGTCACAAATGTATGCTGGGAGTCTGCGCTGATGTGCATTTGCTCCTCTGTGCAATCAGAGAAGTCTGAGCTGAGCCTGAATCCCGCAGAGGGAGCAGCTACGACCATCTGCCACTTCAAGGCCATAAGGCCCATCAACAGGCACATGGAGACAGATGTTCAACACGCACACACGGGGGAAAAGGTCTGCACCTACTGAACTAACAGCCTGGACAGGGCTCCATGATGTCAGTTGAAGTATATTGATTCTTTTGCTGAAAAACAAAGAGACATTAACTGTCTTTACAATGTTAACAAATGTCAAGCAGCCATGCAAGAACTTTGCCTAAGTAAATAAGTTTAAAATCAGCCAGAATGTTGATAATTAGGACTTTATTGCTGCATTTCAATACTATATGCTATACATACACTGTGATCAAAATTTGGTTTAAAAAAAAACAAACAATTTGAGGTTTAATTCTCCACCCTGCATTTACCCTGTACCATTTCATTTCATGTTAAGAAGTATTGAAAGGGGTGCGTTTTTGATGTTTTTTACACGCTCCATGTTTTCCTCTATAGCACATCGTCATTCACAACCTCAGCGTCTTATTCACACATTTCACAACAATCCATTTATCTAATACGACAGTTGAGGTCGAGAGATAGATAAATCTCCCCTGCGAGATCGCACCACATCATCTTTAACCATTACGCTCTTGTCAGGAGTGCTTTTCTTGCACCATATCTTAGTGGGAGAGCGTTATCTCTGCAGCATATTTGCTATTTTATCGACTTTCTCGGGAGTGCCGCTGGAGCAAAAACACACAGATGTGTTAGAGGTGAGGAAATCCCAAAGCCGAGCTCTGGAGGAAGTAAGACGGGAGCGTGGGAAAGAAAGAAGGAGGGAAAAGAATTATTGTACAGCGGTTTACAGACCCACAGCTAGTGGTCAGCAGGGAGCACACCTGTGAGAGGTGTGGCGCTAACACATCTACCACAGAATAACAACCCCACCAATGACTGAGAGGAAAAAACAGGAGGAACTGTGGTGAAACAAGCAGTGTGAGGGGAGGGGAAAAAAGAAAACAATCTCCTAAATCCCAAGAGTTTTACTTTTTTGTAGCTCAAATAAAACACACAGAATGTGATAATATGACAGCAGTGCAGTACACACATGTACATATGTGGATCCAAGCATGCACACTTCTGTTTGATCTCTGTGCAAGTGGTCACCGTTTCGCCCTGGAAACATCTGTTTATGCAGTCTGACTGATTGTGTGTCAATGCTGAGATGGAGCAGGAGGCATTCTGGTAGAAGTGACGAAGTAATTCTTCAGCTGTGCCTCTGTGGAGGAGGAAGGCGGAGGTCAGCAATCTCTCATCTTCTCATATTGACCATAACACCCGGCATATTGCAAGCCCGCGCCACGAGGGTTAAGAGGGTGATGGAAAACAACGACCATCTGACATATCACAGCCTGGCGTCAAAGTGGGTGGCCAAATAGACCGCCACAGAAGAGGAGGGTTTCACTGGAAAGCCATCTTGTGATGAGATTATTCTCTGCAGCTTGCCACAAAAGACTGTTTTTTTGTTTTGTTTTTTTGGCCCTGGTCTGACTCCAGACTGGTATATCTTGGTAGTTAAATATCAGCTTGTGCTGTCTGAGCTGAGAATAAAAGAGTCTGAGGAGCAGCAACAAAATGGAGATAACCATCACAGTGCAATAATAACAGAGCAACAATGACTACTCCTTGTTGTGTGCAAAAACCAGAACAGAAAAAGACTGCTGCCTGACCCTACAAACAAAACTCCAAACTACTTAACCTACATAGTGAGTTTTATTTATAAATTGTACACATTTGTAAAAAATGTGGTTGGTCATATCCAGGGACTGTATAAATAATGAATGAAGCCACTATGACATCACTCATTGGCTCTGGACTTTTGAAGCCTCAACCAAGCTTTGTTAGCAAGTTGCATCCATAAACTGTACAGCTGCAACACAAAGACATATATATCTCCTATAGAACCTGACCGATTTATTGTCGGACCAATATTATCATCCAATATTAACTATTTGCTGATCTATCGGTATCGGCATTTATAACGGGCGATAAGTGAAAATTAAAAAAGTAATGGAGAAACACCCTTTAACCATCTTATGAGTGCTGATGTTTCACAGTTTGTCCACCAGAGGGCACTCTGCAACTTCCCTGTTGGCAACACATGTGTTGGGAACACCATAAACATAACAACCAGCTGATCTGAGCAGAGCTGGGCAGAACGTAAATAAATAAGTACACATAACAAATGTAGGGAAATCTGTTTATGTTTCATGTGTCTGAAAGAAAAAAATATCTGCCAATATATCGGAATATCAGCTTTTTAAATAACCAAATATCGGCATCAGTCTTTAAAATTCATATATCTGTCAGACTCTGCTCTCCTAATTAGTGAGAAGTAACAGATTTTTACTCACCAAAAATTAAGGATAAAGCATTTTTGATGAAGCTTTTTTTTTTGTTTTGGACAAGCTATACCATATAGCAAGCCACATTATTTGTCAGATAATTTCAGTGAAATTTCACCATAAGCACAAACACAGTCAAGAAGTCCAGTTTGGTGACTCCAATTAGTGGAGGTGAGGCCGAGCAGACAACAGTCGGCTTCAGCTGCCTATGTCGAAACATGTCAATCAACGCAGCCATGCCCCAACTCCAGTACCCACACTGATATAAAAAAAAATTCTCCACGCCTAGGCTTCTTATGCACAGGGAAACTATCCATAGAGGTCAAATCTGTTTAGCTGTAAACATGCTTTTTAATAATATTTTTTAATTGGCCATTTTAACATGGGTGTCTCTAATGATTGACTCACTTTTGGAGGCAGCCTCAAGTGGCCACTAGAGATACTGCTATTTTTGGTACTTCTGCAATAGCACCAATTTTTCTCTAGAGGTTGCCACTTGGCCATATCACATGTTTTGCAATGCTACTGGCATTGCTCAGTATCTGTGAGGATAAACTGTGATACGGCACATTTGATGATCCCGGAGCCACTGGAGCCATGGCAGTTACGGAAGCTAATGCTAAAACAATGTGCAACACTAACAGAACAAATGGGACAGCAAAAGTATCTTGAATTAAGCGTGTATTTTATTGCTTATGATTTTAAGTATTTTTTAGGAGTAGAAAAAATGTAAACCATTCATTATTTCAAAATTGGCATTGTTCTAACACATGTGTAAAGTTAATATAGTTTCCAGTTCTTTCTTAGTGGTGTCAGTTAAGAAGTCTGAGAATCAGCTGGATGCCAGTCAGATACAACATAGCACCATCAGCTGCGTCGTTAAAACAGCAAACTTGGAGGAAATATCCACAATTTTAAGTTACATTATCCGTAATGATAGCTGTAGGGTAACCAACTCAATCTCAGTTTTCAGTGTGTTGTTTATCAAACTTTAGAGTTTATAGTACTGGAAATGCTTGACAGTGCATTATAATGCTGTAACTGTTAAGGTGTCAAAATATTCACTGTGACCATCTAGATTCTGCAAGTCGATACTGAAATTAAAGGAAACTAAATTTTTTATGTTACATTTTGGGAAATTGCAAGAAATGATGAAACACACACACCTTCTGTTTAGTTGTATTATTTGAATATTTGAATAAATCCTGATCCTGACTCAGGTTCTGGTCTGGCTCCACCTATTCAGTGTAAGAGTGGTGAAAAATGAAAATATTCCACAAGGTGAAATGCCACTTTAAGAAATTAGGGGCCACATTCTTCACACCTATTTCCTCTGACTGCTGATGGACTTTAGAGCCCTGAGGAGCTCCCCACCCCATTCCCCAGCACTTCTGTTTCCCACTGTCAGAGAGCTACAGAGTTTGGGCCCCTCAGGCCTAACACTGTCTCCATTATGCTTAACCATTTCCAGCCCCACCTTAGCTCTGCAAACTGCCCCGGGGTCCAAAATCACAGGGGGTCGTGGGGGAAAAAGTCCTCCCACTTCAAATCCTATTTTCTCAGCCAGACTCAGGAAATCAGTCACTGCGCTAAGCTCGGTGGATGGTATTTGTCCCTCCTTCTGGACGGAGCCAAAAGCATTGTTCTCACTGTGTTTTGTGCTTTGGATAAGTGCGGTTTAATCCTAACTTCCCTGTGGCGCTGACCTGCTGCTCCCAGCTGAGTTTCCCACTACAGCACAAAGTAACACAAACTCCCCTGCAAACTGAGACCCCGCTAGCCTGCTGTATCCAAACGCCCCTGGGGGAGCCATAGCTATTGTGGGCACTTAACCTGATACTCTACTCAAAATCAAAAGTAAGCACCGCTGAGGAACGCTGGCACCGGACTCTCTCGCTTGAGTTTTGGATAATAAAAGTATCAAGTGACATCATCCCCGCTCTCAGGCCCTTGGCAAAACACAGCGTGTGTAGGAGGCGAGGAGATGAGGGATGGAGACAAATGAGGAGATGCTGAGGACAAAAAGAAGAGGTGGGAAGCTGAGAAATGAAGAAGCGTGTTGCTATTGTCAGACTGGTTTCGGGGGAGGAAAGTGAGACGTGTAGAGGCTTTCACTGGCAGACAAAGAGATGAGTGTTGAAGAGTCATGCTTTTCTTATGAAAACCAAACAAAAACCTGTCCTTGTCAGATTTTGCCACCGCTGCATCCTCCAGACACAACAGAAAAAAAAAAATCTGTCTAAATATTAGAGCTGACAAGGGAGGATAAATAAAAACCGTCATGATTCATCCTTCAAGAATAAATGAACTGAGACATTCTTATTTAAAAGCAGTAGGATAGCGGCTGAAAAGATAGAAACAAAAACGTACTGATTAAATTACGACTGAGCATTTCAGATTCAATTAGGCCTGATTAAATCCCAGCTCACATGTTTAATACAGAGCAGGAAGACAGTCAAAACAAGTGTGAGATATCAGGAAGCGAGCGCCTGACATGAAGTCTCCCTATTTTAAGAGCAAAGTGACAAACAATTATTCTGTTTATTATGTTAGCTGGGGCTTTCCATGTTGTAATGACCTTCACAGGTGGTCCCTGCTCAATATCTCCGACTTCATTGTTTTCCTCCATATTGGAAAAACACGCTCCTCCATCCTGACATCCCCCAACTTCCTACTTTGTCCAGAAAAACATATACTAAGAGTCAGTAGGACAGACAATGAAAATACTGAGCGAAGCTGCTGAAGATGCTGTTTCACCCTCAGTTAACTGAAGGTTCATGGTCCATAAATCTCTGGGGTTTACAAGACGATTCATGGTGAAATAAAGCTGAAAAAAAAAAATGGCATACACCGAATCACATATGCTGCAGTCTGTAGCAGGATTTACAGTCCCGCACTGGTGTCCTTTTGCATAGCTCTCTGGCTACACAGAGACAAGGATTCTACCAGTACCAGTACTGTAGTTTGTATGTTCACGAGTATATAAGGGTCTGACACAAATTTTGCCATCAGTGGGGGAGCACGAGTCCGCACGCAGGCATCCACATGCCTTGGTGGCACACAGACACTACAATACAAGTGCACCAACTACGAAACATATTCAAAACATTACAACACTACAGTAATGAAAAGGATTCAAATCAAGAAGGTCTGGGGTTGTTTGCTGTGGAATCTAGGATTTGCAATGCATTATGGGAGGAGCAGTTCCTTCACTGTTAAAAGTAATTAAACAGACAGTATAAAACATGGACGTAGCTTCCTGGTCAGAAAAATGAACCCCCTGCAGAAGTCCCAAAAAACCTGCATTCTATCTGAAGATGGCAATAGCTGTGGTTGATAAAAGACTTCCGGTCCTATAGAAGTCTGTG
>VVAS01053465.1:3006-14719 GCA_015103295.1 Ptychochromis oligacanthus
ACATAAAAAAAATATTTTAGTTCGGATGAATTTGATGCTTTTTTTCCACCGAATATTTTTTTGGCTCAGAGATTTGAAAAAAATGGATTTTTTTTTTTTTTTTATTCAAGTGCTTTCATGTGCATTATTCACGTGCCGCATACAAGTCATCTCTCATACGCTAAAGTTTTCCTGTTTAACTGCATCTCTTCTATATCTTTACCATTTCACGTTGCTTAAACATGCAACACCTGCTCCAGCTGGACATGCACTTCACATATATATGCCAGAAATTAATACACTGGATATAAAGAAAATAATATACTGTATGAATTGAGTGTGTTTATAAAACAGCTCAAGTCCTTACTTTTCACTAATGATTGAGCTAAGTACTTCCTGCTGTTGGCAGGATTTGTTCTAAGCTATGCAAATATAACCTGGAGGTGTCACTCTGAGGGATCTGCAGGCATGAAATTGTAAGTGTCTGACTCCACACAAGACAGAAAACAGCAATTATCAAATATTTCTTTCAGTCTTAAACAGCTCACTGCTATGCTTAATGAAAAAGTCCACTTGATGTGAGGTCACTTCCTGAGTTTTACACCACAGTGCACTGCCCTGCACCTTAAGTTTCCTTAACAAACTCAGCAGGGGGGATGGAGTCATAAAATCCAGTTAAGGTTTGTTTAATTTTAGCGCAATAATCAACTAGAGCTTTTATTTCCTGGCAGGGATATAAAAAGGGAGCTTTAATAGGATGTAATGAAAAGCATATTACAAATTAAAAACCTTTGCCATATTTGTTTTCTTCTCTTTGTGACACCTTGTAAAAAGCAGGATGATGCATTCATGGAATGCACTTCCAGTGAAATATATGTATCACATTCATAGTTTGCACATGTTGCAGTTTGGCATTTTCTGCAATTTATGGAATTTGTAATTTTATTGAATTCAGATAATACATTGCTTTTTTCAGTTGTATAAAATGGTATAGGAAGAATTCAAATCCACTTAAAGCCAGCAAGAATGTTAAAAAAAAAATAAAATAAATAATAATAATAAATGAAGAAAAAAAATTAAGTACAACTATTAGATTTGAAATGATCTAACATCAGGAAAATAGGTTTTAAGTGTGAAAAGATAAACTTTCTCCTTATGCAGGAAAAAACTGGACAGTATTTTACTACTGTTTGTGGTGAGATCCATGAGAATAAATGTCCCTTATTCACTCTGAGTCAGTGTCAAGGGCATGTCACCACTGTTGCTAAATTTTGGCTACTTTAAAATGCTTTCAGCATAATGTTTCTACATGAACACATAATGTGGCAGACTGCTTCCCACCTTCCAAATGTTTACTTTCACTATTGAATCTTTAGTCATGTGTATTTCAATCGTAGAAAACTGCTTGGAAGTTTAAGTCATGTATCTGTATAAAATGCATAGGTTAAACATCTTCTCTGGCTATTTTGTCAATCAGAGCTTTTGCAGTTGCTCATTACAGCCCAGATGTTGCCTCATGTGGTACTGATGAGCTCATGTTACTGGCCAAATGACAAATCAAGCTCCTTTTCACTCACAGCAAAACACTGCCTTGGGTCAGTCAAAGTATTATTCGTCAGATGAGACTTTTTAACCTTTGACCTTGGCATGAATATTATAAGAGCAGCATGCATCCATTTCACAAGAGGTATGGCTCCGCAGAGCTGCCTCAAGGTGACGCACGGAGCCAAGAATGTGCTGATTTCAGATGTGGCGAATGGCAGCCACGATGATTGTCAAATTGTTGGAGTGCTGTTATTGAAACCATGTTTCACTCAGCAGGAGAGACTCAATCTAGTTTTAGGAAGGCCAGTGAACCACAGCAAAAGTAACAATGAATAATTAGTAGATCTGAGGGCTGATTGAAAAGATTGTGTTGAATCGGATCAACACTTGGATCTGGGAAGAGTAGCATATGATCGTAGAATGATTGATTTCTCTGCAGACTGGCTTCTCAGTTTCAGCTTTTAATCAGTTTTTGGAAGGGACCACAGCATTTCACACAGTAAATGATCTCTCACTCAGTGTGTGATATATACTGTTGTCTAAAAGTAAGTTTCCTGTTCAAATGCCTGGAATGACAAGACTCCAGAGGAAGGTACAGTGTATGCACAGAAACCAGGGCTCTTTCATATCAAAATCAGCTTTTATTTACCAACATGACAATTGCTGTGCATTACGATAAAGGAACATTGAAACAATTGTTTTAATGCATCAATTAACTCCAAAGCCATCTGGGACTTTTTATTGCCATACAATTATATTTGTGCTGTCTGGAATTTGGATTTTAACCAGGATTAATAGCAGGAGTTTGTCAAATTCCTGTGGTTAAAGCCCCCAGAGAAAATCATTGTTTGCAAATGCTAACTTATTTAGTGAGAGACACCACGTCTAGTATAACCAGTTTGGATGGAGTGGATTGCTCTGAAATTATTGCAGTTTATTAGAAATTAGGAATGTTTTCCTTGAATGGCAATAAATCATTTTCATAATCTTAGTGGACAGCTTATTTTATAAAAGTCATAATGAATCTTTGTTATATCAACATTGCTGCAGAGTTTCAAAGGATTCCTCCGGGAACAATCTGACTGGGCACCATCAATCTTTCTGTGTCAAGGGGGAAGGATTGGAGGTGGTTAGCACATTATATCATTATTGTAATCACAACTTCACTTAGGCAGAGTGTTTGTGGGTAACACACTGATCCTATAAAAGTGTTTTCAATAGAAATCCTAAACATCATATGAAACAATGCTAAGTGCAGTATTAGGCACTCTAAAATGTTTTGCTATTAATTTGATCATAATTACTGTTATAGCTGGCAGTATTTACCACCACAGTTAACTTGTATTACTTAAACCTTATTATTATCCAGTAGAACGTGTAGATTTTGATGATCCAAGCACATCTGAATACCTTGTTTTCCGCCCACGTCTATGCATGTATATATGTTTATTAGTGTGAATTCATGTTTGCATATGATTTTGTGTAGCTGAATAATGAGATGCTCTAATCTTAATGTGAGCCTCTGCAGTCAGTGCCTGAATGTGTGCTTTACTAAAGCATTGGGCTGCTTTTTTCTTCTGGTATGAATTAATCGAATCATTTTCCATCTAACGCAGTCCCATTCTGGGTTTGTTGCTGCAGTTTCAATTCAAATAACAATATAATATAAAAATATCCCAGAACAATAGAAGAGTTTGTATTAGCAAAGCAACAAATCCATATTAGAGAACCAACATTGTGTTTCTATTGTAGTGCTGTATAGCTTTAGTTACTGAGGCATTTATTATGAACAGAACAAGTTTCTTTTTTCAGCAAATGTACCATGCGTCTCAACCATACTGACTAAATGTACAAACATTGCCAGTTTCTAATGTTTTTGCAGCTGACCTTCATGACCAGTGCAAATCCTTTTTCTACTCACTGACTGTGAACACCAAGATGAGATTACAGCTTCTAGTCCTCATGAGTGTGTTTTCTATCCAATTTTTCTTTTAGCATGACTAAATGATAGTCTACAGTCAAAAAAATAAAAAAAAAAAAAAAAGGTCCTCTGTGAAACTGAGGCACCAAAGTGTTTGGCGATAATGCTAATGTCAGCATGAACAGAGGCTTGCTGTGTCTCAAATTATGTACTTCCATACTTACACTTGTTATTTTGAGGGAATAAGTGCGCTCATGCTATTGATTATGCCTAGGTGAGGTGTTCTATGCATACTGGATGGTGTATAATGGTCAGAAGGATGGGTGTGGAATGCTTTATACTTTGCTACTTAAGTAGAGAGGGAGGAACCACCAAACAATTTTCAGCCAATAGAAGGATGACAAATCATAAGCACCAATAGTGTCCGAGTATTTATTTACTATGCTCAGCAGCATCTTGGTTTTATGTTTTATTATTACTCTTGCCAGTCACCGCTACATAAAAATAAAGCCCAGGTGGAGTGTGATGTTGATGCTGTTGGGAAATGTGTTAACTCGGAAATACCACCTCACAGGACAAGGCCAAAATAAAGTATCATGTTTTTTTTGTTTTGTTTTTTGTTTTTGTTTTTGTTTTGTTTTTTATCAACGTCTAAACCAGCTAATAAGCAGCACCAAGCAGTAACCACTCATTCACTATTAATTACACAATCATTTTATCTGTTAGTCTTTTTGTGAACCCCCGCTCATCCTGAGTAATTACCAGTGCAGGGGATTTAAAGGGGAATGAAATTACAAGTAAGTGTCCTGTCTCCCTCTCCTCTCTTCTGTTTCCCCTCACCCCCAACCGGTCGCAGCAGATGGCTGCCCTGCCCCAAGCCTGCCCTGCCCCGAGCCTGGTTCTGCCGGAGGTTTCTTCCTGTTAAAAGGGAGTTTTTCCTTCCCATTGTCGCAAAGTGCTTGCTCATAGGGGTCGTCTGTTGGGAGTTTTCTCTCTAATGTTGTAGGGTCTTTACCCTACAATATAAAGCGCAACTATTATTGTGATTTGGCACTATATAAATAAAATTGAATTTAACTGAAAAAAAACAACAACTAAATTACAGTTACTAACAGTATAAAACATAGACATAGCTTGTGGGTCGGCAAAATGAAGCCACTGCGGAAGTGCGACAGCTGTGGTTGCAAAAAAGACTTCTGGTTCTATAGAAGTCTATGTGAAAACGGCTTTTTGACTTGACCTCTGTAAACACCTGCTTGATGTGTTTATGGGCTCAGTCACTCATTTTTGGTCATACTGAATAAAAAATTTAGTGTATTTTATAAATCTTGGTCATACTATATCACAAAATGGAGGACATTGGCTAACGACTTGTGATTGACAAGTCGTTAGCCAATGTGCAAGCAGTTTCACAGTCAGAACCACCCCTCCTCGTCACATGCGGTTCTTTGAAACCAAGATGGTGACAGTGAAAATGCTCATCTTGAGTCTTTAAAACGGGACATCAGAAAACAAATGGATGATGTCATTGGTAGCTACATCTGTCTTTTTTTGCTGTCTATGGTTACTAATATTTTTTTGTGTGTGTGTACGTATCTTTTTTTGTAAAAAGCTTATATAGGTTAGGATAGAACATTCAATTATTGATTAATTTACCTTCATTCACTTTGCAGAAATGCATAGAAATATGTGAAATATTAGCAGAAAGGATAGAATTGGTCCATTTATTTGGCAATATTTGCTCATCATTTTTGATTGGTTCTTTGACCTGAATTTACGTCACCTCTAGTCTGCCTGTCAAAGCGATGCTTATTGTTGTAAGCAACCTGAGATTGCCATGTGACCAGCACAGCAAGGTGCAGAGTTCGGCTTGTGGTCATTTTGTGAGAAAGAATGACTTTCAGACCAGAAATTTTAACAATATTTTCCTTCTGAAATCAAGGGCTGTGATACATAGGCGACCTGTTCAGGGTGTACCCCGCCTCTCGCCCTATGACAGCTGGGATAGCCTCCAGCCCAACGGTGAGCAAGGGATGCTCCACAATGAAATTCTGTACTTCTTGTAGAGAGCTTTTCAGCTTTTTCTACAGGATAGACCGCAATATGTAATGCTGAATGGCAGTATGTCTAATAGGAAAGTTTTAAATACAGGGGTTGCGCAAGGGTGTGTTCTATCCCCTATTCTCTTTTCTATTTATGCAAAATAAATTGCAAAAAGCAGTGAATGACACTTCTTAAATATGCAGACGATATGGCACTGGTGGCTCATTTGACTGATTCTAATAGCCTGGCTGATAATCAGCAACAAGTAGAGACACTTACCATGCTTGTTACGGACAAATCCTTGAAACTGAATGTTTTGAAAACCAAGGAAATAGTTTGCTACAAAATTTCTAATAAGCTGGATGTTGAGGCTAGAGAATTACTCTGACCGTTGGAGATTAATGGGCAAGGGGTGGAGCAAGTAGAAATTTTTTAATATTTGTGACTTGAGAGAGATAGGACATTATCTTCTTCTTTGCATTGTGACCACGTTTATAAGAAAGCGCAGCAATGCCTTTTTCTGTTAAGGAAACTGCAGACCTTTAATGTAAGCACGCAGGTGTTAACTATAGTGTGGTCCTTGGTGGAGTCAGTCCTGACCTGTAACATTACTTGCTGGTATTCTTTTCTTTCTGTTAAGAATAAATTGAAACTGGCAAGGGTTGTGAAATGTGCGAACAAGGTAACTGGCACCACGCAGCGGACTTTAACAGATCTTCATAAACACGAGGTTAGATGTAAAGCCCTGGCTATTGCTCAAGACAATCTACACTCGTTGCATGATTTATTTGAACGTCTCCCTTCGGGTCGCAGATATAGGGTTCCTGCAGCCAAGATTAACTTGTATAGGAAATGCTTTGTTTCGATTGCTGTTGATGGGCTTAGCAACACGTAACTACAGCGTTACGAGTTACAGGTCTAATCTGGAATATGTTGCTTATATTAAATACTAAATGGGACTGTATATTGTTGTTTATTTTTTATTGGATATTAATAAGTGATTGTTTTTACTGTTTATTTATTTACGTTTTAGATGTTTTATCTGATTCTGATTCTTCACTACTCAATCTAAAACATAAAAAAAGTAATTAAATGTAAAAAGTAAGGAAGCTGAGTAACTCATAATCTCTAACCTATATTTCAAATGTAAGCTTCCCAACAACTGTAGATACTAATCTTTTGTGTCCCCTGAATGAAAATGTGGTCATGCAAAACTAACCAGTAGATACACTTTGTTTTTTACTGAGGAATTTACTATCAGCATCTAATAAGTAAACTGTGAAGAGGGGTTTTACTACTCTCAGACTAGTACATATAGTGTACTAAAGATGTGTAGATGATCCAGTAAAGTGAAATGACTGCAGCAACGATTGCATGCTGTTGGCATAAGTCATGTGAAGATTACCTCCCGGCAGCAAAAAGGATAGCATTAGGGTTAAGAACAGGCTTATGGTTAGGCAAATAAAGCAATTTGGTTCAAATTATGTTTTGGGTTGAGAAACCGTATGTCTGGTTAAAGTGAGGATAAGATTTTGGTAATGGCATACGTTTCCGAAAACTCAGAAATCACTCACATGAGTAGGGGATAAAACCCAGGTCACCAGAGTTTAAGGCCATATCCAAGCATCCACCAGCCTAACCACAACACCCTCACTTTCCACCATGTTGGTTCACTGTGAAAACCACTGGCTATTTCCTTCACATAATCCTAATGTGTGGGAACTGTGCAACTGCCACTTTTCATGAAAGTGAGCACTCTAAAGCTTCTCAGGCTCATACCATGGCCATTTTTGAGAAGGTGGTGGTGGATATGAGTGGTTCATATCAAAAAGACATAGTGAATAAGGAATTGTGTATAAGATTGCAAAATTCACCACCCTCTTTGTCACTTTCCAATTTTTTTTTTTTCCTGTTACAAACAGTCCTGACAGAGCTCCTAATTAGAGCCAAACAGCAGTTGCCAAATTCTTCTCAATGGTTTACTGAGTGCTGATGTCAGAGATGCAGAGGAGGTGAAAGTTGAAGCCAATGATTCAGTTTGCCTGTTCAAACCTGAATAAGCTGATAGAGAATATGGCCTTAACTCATACTTCGCATTTGTTTTTGACCGTCCGCTGGACTTGTGGAGAGTTTAAAAAAGTCAGTTTATATCTACATCACAGTTTATCCTTTTAGATTCATTGTTTCGATCAGAAACTTAATAAAAATCCAATTAACTCAGACCCATTTAGAGTTCACTTCACACACTTTCAGCCCAACTGGAATCAATCAGCTTGAAATAATTACAAGCAACTTACTGGGTTTGAATCATTGACTCACCAAGATTAAATATATTGACTTTTACAATGTGTTCCTTCCATATATAAATAGTGTTTTTTTTAACACGGGGATTTTATTAGAGTATTAAATTCATGGTTTGTTTATGATAAAATCTCACACTTCTAAAGAAAGCTAAAGAAAGATGTTGAGTTTGAAGCTCCTAAAGGCTTAAAGAATAAAAAGTGCATAACTGTAGCAAAAAGAAAGGTGAGAAAGTGATTTGACTGGCATGAAAACTAACAAGATCAGTTTTATTAGTTTTGTCTTTTGGCCACAAGTGGTTTAGATTTTGGGGAGGTTAGGGGTCATCATATATCTTAATCAGCCAGTAATAAGTGTCAGCATGAACTCTCACCTCCATCATAGCCCATTTAAACACTGGATTAAATTATTCTCTTTCAACGTTGCATGCTTGCACTTGTGGCAAACAGGGAGCATGTTTTCTTTACATCCGAATCCCTTAAAATATAATGCTTGCAAGTTGTATACAGAAAGGTGAGAAAATACTAAAAAGGAATGCCTTTCTGCTGGAGTAGCTCTTTGATGTGACAACTTGTCCCCGACTGTACGGCAAAGTTACATAAGATAAATTAAAGGGATGAAATGAAGCCAAAAGCATGAAATGGGGCTGAAGAGCATTCACATACAAGAAAGTAGAGACAATGATCCAGTTTAATATGGCCTATAAGACAAAGCAAAATAGCCCATCGTTGTGTGCAGAGGTGAAGAAATTACAGTCTGGATGGACAGACAGTGTGAGTTGTAGTCACAGAGGCTGTATCAGACCGAAAGGATCAAGCAAATATGACACCCTCCGGAGAGATAAGTTGGACAGACCCCCCAGACATCTGTGTGTTCAGCAAATGTAATTAGGGGTCAATTAGGAGAAGAACATTTTGACACATGTCTTATATTTGGAGTGAGACGAATCAGATATCAGCAGTAGAGGAAGGTGGAAATTGTATGGGTGATATTCAATACACTGCTGATGTTAAGTCTATGAGGTGCATTTAAGTTTATGGTAAATCCCAAACCAAGACTCTTAGGTAGAAATAGTTGGTCTTGCTTTTGCTTTTTACAAGTGTCTTTATGGAGCTCTTTCAGCAAACAGCTTCTCACAGTATTATTGCTCTGGCAAAGCTATTTTTGAAAAAAAGGGAAAAAAGAAAGAAAGTTGTGCTTTTGATCTAGTGCAGTACCAGGCTTGAAATTTCTTTGGGAATATAACACATTCTGGTGAGAAAGTACACTTACAAGGCTGCCATGACCTCACATTTCGGCATGCGTACATAAAGTCAGTAATATGTCCAGGTTTCCTACGTCACTGGATAGCTCTGTGAAACCACTAAAGCAGTTCTGTGAGTCTTGTTTTGGTAAACACTCCTCTAGAAACCATCCTGATCAGAATGTGGCTCAGAGGCTGCTGCCAGAATTAATATACGGTTAATGACATTGTTTGGCAAGCTGCCCTGCTCTATTGATCCAATGTGGATTCTTCCAGTCCGCTTTATTACCCTAATGTAAAACATTCATCACTGATGATTCCTGCTGTCCAACTCAGCTGAATACTGTGAAGTATTTTCCCTCTGGCAGCCAAAGGGCTCTCTAGCAGAAACTGAATATTTCAAATCATCAGATTTGCATCAGATTTACATACTTGAGTCCTCTACACCCTTAAGTAGGTTAAAGGCTGTGGGCCATTGGCCTAGTGCTGAGAAGGCAGTATGATATGCCACATGATATATATTTGTAGATATCTGCTGGGCCAGGTAAGCACACAAAAAACATTTAAAAAAAACAAAAACAAAAAACAAAACAATAAACAGTAGAAGAGTTTAAATAACATAAAATAAAGTGCAGTTTATCTTTCACACTTTGTGCCTTACTAAAGATTATTTTGGTTTTGTGAGTGGGGGTGATAACAACATCTGGAGGCGATTTATGATTTCAGAACTGCAGAATAGCAACATAGTGTTAGAACCAGTACTTGACAGCCAGCAGCAAGAGAGAGAATGTCCCCAAAAAGCAGCATGAGCTGAATGAAGCAATTCATCAGAAAAAAAAGGGGTGCTGTTTGAGACTTTGAAGTTATGGGCTCATCCATCCGTCTCCATGTGTCTGTATCTGTGCCTCCCCGTCTATGGGATGGGCTCCAGGTGTGTTGCAACCCTGTGGTTGTTTCCAGGAGATACACTCATTGCATAGGCGCCAGAGTGCTGTAGTTACTCATGATAAGCTTTCATGAACAGTTTACAATGAGCTAGAGCCAAATCTAGTCCCCCCCCAAAAAAAATCACATTATGACACTCTCTTCATTAACTATAATTAATGAAGGATGCAGAGCTAGTAAGTCTCTTTGATATTTTTTCCTCTAATATGGAATAAACTTTGCAAAACATTAATGTTTATTGCTAGAAAGCACTGATAAAGAAACACCACAGTGGGGAGAGAGCAAATGAATATTCCCTGAATGGCAACGAGTGTTTGCTGGAGGTTGCTGGCAGTTGCTGTGAAAGCCCCAGTCATACAGGCCTAGAGACTGGTCAATGGCCCCGTGGGAACCACTGCTCACTAGGAAGAATGTGTATTCCCCAACCAGTTGGCGAGTGGTTGCAGGAGGTTGCTTGCTGACACTAGGTGAAATTGGTCACAAAGAGCTATATATACCTCTAAATATACAGTATATACTGAAAACCTCCTCAATTGCTTTGGTTACTAGCAGTTTGCCATAGTTTTGCCACAGTTTGGATGGAAGATCGCCAACTACTCACCTAGCGGTAGTGAAACTGTGAAAAGTGCTGCAAACCAGACACAGAGACTGTTCGCCTTCAGAGTAAAAGCTGTGCCTTTTAAAACGTGTTGGTTTCAGCGGTAAGGCACAGCTTTTACTCTGAAGGCGAACAGTCTCTGTGTCTGGTTTGCAGCACTTTTCACAGTTTCATTACTAGGCAAGTAGCTGGTGAGTGTTAGCAGACAAGTCGGCATCTTTCATACAAACTATGAGCGACAGTACAATCTGCTAGTGACCAAAGCAATCACAATGATATTTTTGGTGTAGCATCCTCTTTGTGATGGGACAGCCACCAGCATCTAGGAAACACCCGCCAACCGGTTGGGGAATACACATTTTTCCCTAGCAACTGGAGGTTGCCAGGGGACCGCTGACCAGACTCTCTTCTGAACCCTTTCCAACTTTTATGTCCATGTACCACGCTGCACATCTTATTAATGCAAAATGCTGCCATTTTAAGAAGCACGGTACATTACATAAAGAGGCCGTCTGTAGTACACCGAATAAAAATTTGGTCAAGTTACCATGTTTACTGAGTCCCTATCATAAGGTTTTTTATTTACTTTCTAATTTACTGTTTTGATTAGACAAACAAATTACATTTTGTTTGTGCTCAAGCCTTACTTTGGCCTGGTGATGCATTTCCACATTTTCCCAAGAGTCTCACAAAGTTTGTTCGCTCTGCCCTTACAATAGTGAAGCTGTTACTGATTAAATCTGAGGATGTTTTTTTTCAGGTGGGAATTAAAAAGGGGTCATTTGTTGACATCAATAAAATCCTAGAAAACAAAATACAGAACCACCCCCCCGAAATCCAGCTGTGTAGAAGAGGATGGTGAGCAAGGCTGATTTCCAAAGCTCTGCTCTCAATAATAGAGAAAAGCTTGACATTTTGAGTAGATCACCAGACACATGACAGACTGCATTGGTATGGTATTTAATGATAAAGCCAAGTTTTCTGTAACTCTTTATCTGGGCTAATGTTATCGTTTGTAATGGCATCAAACAGACCAAACTAAATAACTGTAATGCTCATTAAAAGTCCAAATTAAACCCAGGTTATAAGGAGTCTAATGTGTGAATCCAGTAAAGCTGTATTCTTCTTATTGCAATAA
>VVAS01053481.1:5390-16970 GCA_015103295.1 Ptychochromis oligacanthus
ATTTATGAATTTTCCACTATGGTGATGAGTGTTTGCTGGAGAGCCATCACAGGATCTCGAGATAATTGGCACATTTTAATTTGGGGAAGGAGTGTTAACATTGTTGAACTCGGCCACTCGCCAGTGCTCCACTGTGTCACTGATGCCCCAAAACCATTAACACCTAATGACAGCTGACAGATCATGGGAAACAGTGCCATTTAGATGAATTCTTGCCATTTTACCAGACAAGCACTTTGAGTTAGCGGATTTTTGATGGATAAATTTCAGTTTCATAATGTGATGAAGGAAGGTTTACTGAAAGCCTGTCTGTCTTTGGTTGGTTCTGTTTTTATGTAAACACTGGAAGAAAACAGGTTATTTGCTCAGTAATGTCATACTATTACTTGTCTGCATTTATTCCCTCAAGGGGACAAAATAACTTAAAGGAAATCTTACATGTAAAAAATCATAGCTGTGTCTGCTTAAAATTGTCTTTATGGAGAAACCACAGCTTCTGAATCTGGCCTAAATTTTCTTGGAGATCTGTTTTGTTTTTTGTTTTTCTTCAACAAACACACGTTGATTAGATGGAGCCTCAGAGTCCTGCATTTGCCGGTATTCATCATGTCAGTGCATCATCTTGTGTGTTTTTGTGTGTACATAGGTGCCACGTCTCATGATCTGTGTGTTTTTCCTGTGTAAAATGCTGTAATAGCAGTTTACAGCACAGTTGGTCATACAGGGAGCAGCGTGTTTCAGCTCTCAGGGACTGTTAGGTATCCCACTCAGTATAAGATATGAGCTGTAGTAGTAAAGCTTACTGGTGGACCGAGAGCACTCAGCTGCATTTGCAGGTAAGGCATTTCGGCCTTTCTAGTCTTTCAGTGTTTCAGCATCCTAAATGCTGACAAGTTCAAGTGACCGGAACAGATTCGCTCAGGGGTCCGCAGAAAGCAAAAAAAGCAACCTTTTTCTGATTTAAAGGATAATGCTAGTGTTGTTTCATGCTCATCATGCTCAAACCAACCACAGACTGTCTGAATAGCTTTTGTTTGACATTTTACAAAATCTTTTAAAAACACATGAAAAAGCAATTGTTATTTTTGGGAGACTAATTAACAAACCAAATGATTTCATGATTAGAGGTTCACTGTGGGGTTTTCTTTTAAAGAGACAAGTTGTGTTTATGTTCAGTCTTTCATGCATTGAGCACTCAGGTTGAGCATTAACAAGAAAGTGTAATGTATCCAAAACAAGTTGGGGACTCACTCAGGCCGGGATCATACCCACTTGCATTAAGTATAGCGGACAGCTGCAAACACCACGAACGAGTGTTTCATCTTATTTTACTTTTTTCAAGTGTGTGTAGTTGTTGCATTTTGATGTAGTGTTTGTGCAGTGACGTCGGAACTTGTGACCACAACAAATTGGAGGGCAAGCAGATGTCCACAAGAGGCCTCTGATGATCAAATTTGCATAACTGGGACCCAAGAGGGCCCAGCATACTCACGGAAGTGGAAACAGTGGTGTCATAGGATAACTGTTTCACAGCACTACTAGGGATCAAAATCTTCATAGGCTACCAACTGAAATAATAGTTTGTTACATCTCTTAAAATTAACATAAAAAAATAAGTCAACCCAAGGTATTTTGTGATGCACATTTCATGCAGGTAATACAATTTAAAGTTCTGTACAGATGACTGAACAGCTGATAGAGTACAAATGCACAATTAAATATCTAAAATAAATGATAAAATCATAAAAAAATAAACAAAAACAGATAAAAAGGAAATTTTATAGCTTAAAAGAAATTTAAAGCCAGGCTAAAGAGGTATGTTTTAAGTTTGGGTAAATTATGTGTACAATTAACTCTGGATAATTTGAAATTTAACAACCATTGTGCATGCACAAACTCAAAAAAAGCTAAACTTATAAAATGAGGATCTATATAGTTACATACATATATTTTGTAATTTGTCTATCTGGCATCCTACAGCATACGGTTGTCTAGAGAAAGACAACGAATCATGGCCACAATGTAGTCTTTGTGGTATACAATAAACTGAGCATGCTCAGTATCTACCTGAAAGGAAGCCACTTGCCATTCCAATGAGGTGACATGTGACAGCTAAACACTACTTGTTAGGTGATGCTGGCTTTATCCTGTAACATGCATTATATTTATTTTGGTCTGTTTCCTCTTTTCAAATCCAGTGAAAAGAGATTTTTTTCGTTGTTATGCTGCCAAGCACACATTGCTGCCTCTATCCATTGAAATAATTACTCATTTAGGTGATTAATATTCATTTATTTTATAGGTCGTTTATCAAACTAACATGTCAGCATTCAAAGGTCAGTGGTTCTCTTAGGTGAATGTAATTATACATTAAATATTTTTATAGATTTCATTGTTAGTAAAAAAAAAAACAAGCTATTTTCTGGTATTTGTGGTAATGCGGTAAGACGCACATAGACCTCCGTACCCAAGCCGCTCCACAAGGAGATAAAGGAGTATTTGGAGGACCTGTTGAACAGAGGATGGATTCAGAAATCCCGGTCTTCATGCTCATCACCCATAGTCTGTGTGCGAAAGAAGGAGGGAAGTTTGCGTCTCTGTGTGGATTACCATGAGTTGAATCAACAATCCATTACTGTGCAAGATATACTGAACAGCCTGAGTGGGAGTGCGTGGTTTTCAGTGTTGGACCAGGGCAACGCGTATCATCATGGTTTCCTGGAGGAGAGCAGCAGACCTCTTACAGCCTTTATCACACCTTAGGGCTTACACGAGTGGGTAAGAATTCCCTTCGGCTTGTTGTCTGCTCCAGCAGAGTTCCAACACAGCATGGAAGGTCTGAGAGAGGAAATATCTCAGCCGTATTTGGATGACAATCTTGTCCACTACAAATTATTTGAGGACCACCTGCGTGATATGAGGGAGGTCCTGTGTTGCTATCAAGCACATGGTTTGAAGTTGACTCCGAAGAAGTGTGAGGTGTTTAAAGACAAAGGGAAATTTCTGGGAAAGATTGTATCTAAAGATGGCTACTGCATGGATCCCACTGAGCTAGCACCAGTTCAAGCACTCAAAAACCGCAAACCTGAGACTGTGGGAGACCTGAGAAAAATGCTGGGTTTCCTGTCATATTACCGCCCATATATTCCAAACTTCTCACGCACCGCCAAGCCACTGTACAATCTGCTATCTGCCAAAAAGACTCAAGTTATTCAGGACAGAGGACCAAGTGTAAGCAGGGGTAAGAGGAAGGGGAAGATATCAGACCAACTCCCCTCAAGTCAGCCAATCACATGGATGGAAAAACACTACGAAGTGCTATCCCACCTGATAGAACACCTACTTTGTCCACCACTTCTGGGTTACCCTGACTTTGAAAAACCATTCCTGTTGCACTGTGACGCCTCTCAAAAAGGGGTTGGTGCAGTACTATACCAGAGGCAGCAGGGCAAACTGGTCGTCATTGGTTATGGCTTAAGGACATTAACTGCTCCAGAAACTAAGAAGTTAGAGTTTTTGGCAATGAAGTGGGCAATTTGTGAAAGGTTACAAGAATATCTGTATTATGCACCCTCCTTCACTGTGCATACAGATGATAATCCATTAACCTATGTCTTGACCACAGCAAAGCTGAATGCCACGACATACCGGTGGATTGCTGAGTTAGCAGACTTTAACTTCTCGATTAAGTATTGGCCCGGGAAAGTCAATGGCGATGCTGATGGGTTATCATGGATGCCACTGGACATGGAAGAGTACATTCGCACATGCTCACAGGAAATGAAACCAGAGGTAATAACATCAGTCACACAGGCGCTCCAATTTGAATCCCACGAGCATAAGCCCTGGATGTGTCCAGCTACCATAACCTCAGCACGTGCTGATGTAGAGCACGAACGAGTAACAGCCCCAGTGACACAAATCTCCACAGAGAGACTAAAGAAAGCACAAGAGGAGGATCCAGTCATTGGCAGGATGCGAGAATATGTTATGACAGGACAGTGGCCTCCTCTGAGAGGAAGAGACAGGCGTGATGACAGTTCCATTCTAAGAAGAGAAAATAAGTTTTATGTGTACAAAGATGGTATCCTGTACAGGAAGTCAACTGCTCATGCTCAACTAGTATTACCCACAATATTCTATCATCTGATCCAAGAGCTCCGTGAGGAAATGGGACATCTTGGAATGGAGCGGACGCTCAGCTTGATCCGTGACCGATTCTATTGGCCACATATGCAAAGAGATGTGGAACACTATGTGACCAAGGTGTATAGTTGCCTGAAACGGAAACGTCCAAACAAGCCAACCACAGCACCGTTGGTCAATATAGTAACCACATACCCTTTTTAGATGGTCTCAATAAACTTTCTGCATCTGGAAAGTTGTAAAGGATATGAGTACATTTTAGGCGTGATGGACCCGGTTTGCACAGGCATATGCATGTACCAACAAGTCTGCAAAAACTGCAGCAGAAAAGATCTTTGGAGACTTTGTACTTAAATTTGGATTCCCTGCTCAGTTGCATCATGATCAAGAAAAGGGGTTTGAGAACCAGCCGTTTGCCACACTGGAACAGTACTGTGGCATCCAAGGTTCACGCAAAACACCTTACCACGCAGCGGGAAACGGTCAGGTAGAGAGATTTAATCGGACACTCCTTTCCATGCCGAGGAACCTGACAGAGGAAGCCAAGTCAGACTGGAAAAGCTCCTTAGCCAAAGTGGTACATGTGTACAACTGTACACGCAGTGAAGCAACAGGATATGCCCCATATTATCTTCTCTATGGCAGAAATCCCCGGCTACCAGTAGACATTGTTTGGCCTGACCCAGGCGACCAGAGCACATCTCACAGTGAGTATGCCATCAAAAATAGCTCAGAAAGAAAACCACAGAACAAAGAAGCAGTATGACTGGAAAGCTCATGGGATGGAACTACAGCCTGGATGCAGAGTGTTAGTGCGGAACTTCAGGGACAAAGGTGGACCCGGGAAGCTCAGGTCTTACTGGGAGGAGCAAGTCCATGTGGTCACTGAGAGAAAGCACAAGGACAGTCCTGTCTATTCAGTACAGCCCGAGAAAGGCCCAGGGAAGATGGGGAACCTCTTACTGCCCTGTGACTTTCTACCTGTGGAAGAAGAGAAGCTGGAGAAAAAAGAGGAGGAAAGAGAAAGTTAAATAACAAGAAACAGAAACAGGAAAAGCAGAAGGAGAGTGACCAGGACAACAGTTCAGAGGATGAAAGTGACTTGGAGATTCATTACTACACAACCTTGCAGAACCATCCAACCAGATCACAAGCCAGCTGAGAGCAGAGGCAGAGGAGTTCCAGCCAAAAGTAGCTAACAAAGAACTGTCACATGGTGGTATGAGCAATGAGTGTCCTGAGCACAGTGGCGACAGCAGAGTGGAACCAGTTGCAGAGGAAGAGGACATGGCAGAGGCGGGGCAATTCAAGTCATCTGATGAAGCAAATGAAAGAAACCAAGAGCAGGTGCCGTCATCTGATGAAGCAGACGAGACCCTGAACCACAGCCAGCTCCCACAAGAAACTATCCTTTTCGATGCAGAAACCCACCAACGACACTGACATATGATACCTTAGGTCATACAACAGTCACACACAAACAAATGATGTTCCCAGCTAAGAGGAAAAAAACAGACACAGTCACATTTTGAATTTATTGTTGTGATGGGTTAACAAGAAAGAGAAATATTTGCAGTAGCAAAAGTTAAAAAGAGCAAAGTTAAAAGTTCATGAAGTATATATTAGTAGACCAGTGAATGTGAGTCCAACAGTGAGTACCAGAACCCAGACCAATTACACATAGAGAGACACTGGGATGTATGTGAGGCATACAGTAGTACATGTGGGTCTGTGTAATGGGTTATGGGGTAGGAAGTAAGGTCAACACCTTCAGTCTGATACATAGCATGAGTGGCAGAGTGACTTTTCAGACATTGCCTGGCCGGCAGTGTCTGTTGCTGGCACGTGACATAAAGAGAGAGATGTATGTCATGCCAAGGACTGTTGCTGTACAGAAAGTACAGACTCCCAGATAACCTACTGCTATAACCCTCTGTTGAAGACATTTGTATTCCGAGAAATCTGTAATGTCGGGACAACATTCATTTTGGAGGGGAGAGTGTTGGACCCACAGTATTGTTGGACATGTGTGAATACACTTTAAGAGACACTGCCCCCCCCATCCATTATTTTATGGTATTGGGTAGCTTATTGTTATTGTTGTGTTCATTTATGCTCACACTGACACATAGTATGCTTATTGGCAACACAACTGTAATATTTTAGTAGGTTAATTATGATTCCTATGAGTGAAGCTCATGTGAGGCATTGGGGGGGACAGCTTGGGGGTCCTTTGAGTAGGATGCAGCCACGCTGACCTGATGTGCTTGTGTTTCTGTATTTGCAGGTGAGCAAAAGTGATGTAAGGATGCATAAACAGAGTAATGCAGATGTATAATGGTTGTGTTAGAGGAATGTACTATCAGGAATGTAAACACGATGTTAATCTCGGAGTTTGCAGTTTAAATGATGTACATGAGCTTGTCATGTGAAACAGTGCTTCACCTAGGGAATCAAAAGTGTAACCACCATCAGCCTGCTATATTACTAGCTGTGTGTTTGTGAAGAATATTGTCAATGTGAACGTTATTACCTGTATTGTTTAGTACACAGACAGCCTGCAGAGTGCAGCCATACTGACCTGATGTGCTTGTGTTTCTGTATTTGCAGAGTAGAACTTTGAGTAAAGGGAAATTATTTCAAACTCATGCACACCTGGAAGTGTCTGTATGTCCAAGTGCGTATATCTTGGACTTATTTTATAGACTTGACAGTTACCACTTAATTCATAAAAGCATCTACAGCAGTAAAAATGATTGTGAGTTGCAGCCTTACACATCACAGTGCAGCTTAATACCTTATGTATCTTCTGTGAGGATCAAATGTGACAAGGCAATGGACGCATTGGCTGTAAACCGACATCAAAGCTGTGACCGCAAACCCAGGATCATCTTCCATTGTGTCTCTGCAACAACTCAGTGACTCCAATTTGTTCCAAATTGCTTTGAGGCAATCCATGGCAAGGGTAAATGAGAGCGAGCAAACAATTGCCTGTGTTATTAAACCAGTGTGGAAACATCTTGGTGCTGCTGCAGACCTTAACGACTGACATGAATAACTTTGATGGCTGTTTTCCCCATCAGGTTTCCAAATAGGGAAGAGAAGATCATTAACAGGGAGCCGCTGTCAAAGTTATTCTCGGCAGTTTGAAAGACCGATTTTGTTTTCAGTGACTGATAATCCAAAACTACAACAAATGGACCACCTCATGTTGCAAGTGGTTCAAAGTAATAAAGCTTTGAGCGCATGCTTTGGTCACTGTACACGCTTTAAAACACAGATAATGTTCTTTTGTGTTTCCTTTCATTTGATTATTGAGTACTGATTTTTCTTTTAAATGTGTTTATTCATCGCTTACCAATGATCAAGTATATTTTCTCTTACTTGTGCTTCGTTTTTGTTTTTCTTCTTTTTTATCCCTCCATTCTGTTTGCATGGCCCCCCATCCTCTTCTGCCTGTGTTCATGCATGGGACGTCATGGGAAGAATTGGAACCACCGAGCTGTCACTCAAGTAGGCTCCAGTTTAATTAGAATATCATAGAATGTGATTTTATTTTAATTGTAGACACACATTCACACATTAATACGTTACATAAAGTCTCCATCAGGCCTTAACAGTAACAATAGCTGCAGAATCTTCACAACCAGTGCTCAATGAGAATGTGGCAGCAGGAACATGAATGCATGAAATGTCAAGATAAGATACGAGATGCTTGGTTTTTTCCTGCCAGAGCTTTTTAATGCCAGGATTGTCTTCTAAAATATTTAAAAATGAGCGTCATTAAAGTTGCATGAGAACAGATATGAGTCCTCACATCAGCAGTCACTTATGACAAATTGACTACAGTTAAAATTTTAACGTAAGAGTCATCCTGGCATTAAAAATATTATTTAATATAGGCTGCTTTGGACATGGTGTACTGTACATTATAGGAACCATCTCTTTTGTTAGCCACCTCTGACAGCTTTCATTTCTTAACTGGCTAACTCATCCAGCATTAACTTTGAGGGTGAAGTTCTGAAAGAGACCCACCTTAACCTGTAGAGTGGCTCACAGGAAATAAAATAAAATGCTTTTCAGTGAAACTTACTGAACTCTATTACAGCAAAGGTTGCTGCAGGAAGACTCAATCCAAACTCAGGAAACAATAAAGGACCAAAAGGGCAAAAAGAAAAAAAAACAAACTCTATGAACAGCTGTGGGTCAAGGAAGGCAACACAATAAACTGACAGAAGGGTAATGAGGCACAGGTGAACTCAGTCAGACCATAACGAGGGTGGGGAACAAACACAGGCAGGATGTAAGCCACATGACGAAATAGCCTTCATAATAAAACACAAAGTAACTGAAAGAGATATAAAACACACAGAGACTTTGACAAAGAGACACAAAAGACAGAGAGGAGAAAGAGAAAACCAAAGAAAAACTGAGGACATTGCAGACTATGAGAGCCACAAGCTAGAAATCTTGCCGCATATTTTAATATTGAAGTTTTTAGTGTTACTAACAGGTATTAGTGACCTTCAGCAGCTGGTTTTGTCAGATGAAATGAAGTGATTATTTTCCTGATACATGTGTGAAGACCAAAATAACATAAACAAGCCCAAGGTTTAGCAATAGTATGTGTTGTTTTTTTTTTTTAATCACAAGCTTAAATTAAAAATAAAATTATTAAATTATTATAGTATGGATTTTTTTCTTCAGTGATACCAAAAACATTTGCTTATACCAGCATGATTTATTTTGTACTACAATGCAATCTAGCCACAAGGTCCATTGAGTGGTTTGGTGATTTGAATCATGTCACTCAATATCAAAAATTTTGAGTATCCAAGCACTTGAATACTTTAAGGACATAAACCAAAAGTAAGTACTCAGAAAAAACAATTTAAATACCATAGGGGCCTAGTTGTGAGAGTATTTTGTAATGAAAATGTGTGTGATTGACAGGTGTATAGGAGAATTAAGTATTTCAAATTCAGTTTTCAATTTTCAGGTATTAAACTAAAAGAAATTGTAGGAATGCATAATATTTTAAATTGAGCTACATAATTAAGGTACTAATTATGTACCATATGCACTCTAATTGTTACATGAACATTTATTGCTACAAAGGAGACTGAGAGGTTTTACTTAATTTCCTCAGTGCTGTCTCCACTGTCAGCAAACTCCAGTAGCATAAGAAACACAAGCAGCCAATCACAGTCCTCTTTCAGTCCACATGTGGCATACTGGTTAACAACATAGCCCCCAGTGTGTTGGTACATATTTTATGAGGCAGTGTAAGTCCATCATAAAATGTAATTACTCCTGGTAAAACCACAAATCAAATCTTATTTAAACATTCAAGATATTCTGTGTTAGAGGATGAGCTTTAAAGTTGCTGGTACGTGTATTTTGGATCTTTTCACGGAGTCTGGTTAACTGTGGCTCTACTTATTTATGTATTTAGTGTACAGACATGATAGTCTAATCTAACTGCATCTCTGCAGCAAGGCAAATAAGCATATCTACCATCTTTTCCTTTGATTAAAATCTCTCTCATATCTCTTCACTGGTGAAGTTTTCTTCCAACTTGTGCTTGTAGAGTTTGCAGCAGAGCTCTGAAGCACGATTGCACTGATAATTAAATCATGTTGGAGCTCAGAGCTGTAAAGTGATTTCAGAGAAGCTGAGGTGTCTGGCAGGCAGCTAGATCAGATCAAGTGACAGTGAGCACTGCAGTTGTACTCACATTGCAGACCACAGCACATTAGCAAAATCAATATCTCTGAGTGAACGTACGTGCACACACACACATAATACCACTAGCACTGAACTGCAAAGCAGACTGATGGGATTGCAATTGTCTGTTTGAATCACTGAGTTGGTGCTTCAGCATACAGTTAAGCTGAGTCGACATTTAGCTGATGGTTATGTAAGTGCAAGAAGTTGTAAAATCTCATCCCGTTTTACAGAAATGTGTTTAAAATCAATTCAGCAGATGTTTTGAGTCTTTTGTTATTCCATCTTATTTGTGTACTTTGTGTTTGCTGTTACATTATGGTTCATAAACGCTCATATTTATTCTTCAAAATCCATCTAAGTATTTGTTTTTCTGTCATAGCATTCTAATATATAGTTACAGAGAGATCAGGGTAGATCACTGTGTCTTATTTTATTTTCACTATGGACCTGCTACTGCTGTTTGAACGGATAAAGGTTAAAAGCTATTTGTTAATTAGGATTTATCACTTGATATCAGTGGTTCTCAAACTGTGGGAGGTGCTGCTGGTGGGGATTAGAGCCACTGTGGGTGTGACGCAGATGACCAGAGAAAATTATGGGCTCAAACTAAGTTGAGTGAACATCATTTTTGTGGGGAAAATAAACAAAAAAGAGTTTGCTGCTGCTATTGTCCTGGCTATTATGTCACTGAAATTCAACTTAGATTATTTTTTTGCTGTTGATTGATTAAACAAAATATCATTTTTCACCCTCTGAAGTGGGGCATACCAGTAAGAAAAAATTGAGAATCTAAAGTTTAAATGAACTGAAATTAAGTAAACTCTAAGGGAAATCAATACATAATATTCTAAGTACATTTTTTAATATGATGAACATTTTTATCCAACAATCAGAAACTACACCACTACAACACTGAAGGCACACACATCACAGAAAAAAAATACTCAAAGAAGTAAAATAAAATGACAAAAACATGACTAGATGTTTTCACCCTCAGTTAAACTAAAACAAACAAGTAAGATAATACTTTTAAAAACAGCAACAATGGTATTGATTTGTATTAATAGCATTTATAAATGCAAAATGACATTTAATAAATGGGTTAAAATGAACACATTGTAGTTGTAAGCAGTGTTAGATGTATAATTACATAAAAAATGGGATTATAGCAGAGCTGTAATTAAAATTGTATAAATTATATCTTCAGAGCACTAAATGCTGAAAAATACTTAGATTTGATTAAAACTTAAAGGTACAATGTGGACCTGTTTTTGTAAACTACTACTGCCATTTTGGGACATTACCACCACCAAATGACATGTGTTGCGAGATAGAAACTAAACAGGAACCTGCTCATGAAAACATTGCTTACTTTTACTCCACAGGGTATCTATGGTTGTGAACAAGTACATAATACAACGTTATAATGTGTTTTAAATGTTTTTATAGTGCTTATAAATAGTTTATCTAAAAAGCCAGACTGTTTATTAGAGCATTACCATTATGGTAGAAACTTTCAAGTGTTGGGTATGATTCACAAGAGCTTGACTTAAAATTATATTAATTAAACTTTTTATCATCTTTAAATATTGCTTCTGAGTCTGACCTCCGTTTTATCTACTTCACTCCTGTTTTAGGGCATCAGCAGTCTGTTCAGCTCACTTAAAGTCATACGGCTTCTCCGTCTGGGTCGGGTCGCCCGTA
>VVAS01053486.1:4488-15897 GCA_015103295.1 Ptychochromis oligacanthus
TGTTTATTTCTGTTGTAACCATTGTTTTTGTCATTGCCTGTATTTTTCCAGGTTTTTTCCATGTTTGTCTTGTCTGCGTCTTCCTACTGTCTAGATTGTTTTTTGTTCCTTCTTTAGTGTACTTCCTGCTTTGTTTTGAATGTTACTTCCTCATTTGGATTTTTTTTTCTGTGTTTTTACTTAACTCTTTTGTTCCTTTTCCATCTTTGATATTGTCTTGATTGAGTTCACCTTAATGCCTTTCTTTGCTCTTTGGGTTTTGTCTTTGCTTTGGACCAATCTGCCTCGTCATTTAGGGTTTATTTGTGAACTTAAACTTTACGTTCACCTCTGTCCCTATCCGTTGTCTGTAATTGGGTCCACCTCAAGAATGTATTGCAGTTGTAACACCAACTGAAATATACATTAATTTTCCAAAGGTCTGTGGATATGTGAACGCTCAGACTTGGGTGGTTGGCATTTTCACATTAGGAAAGGGACAAACAAAATCAAATATGGAGGTACTGTCTAAAGTATCATTGCACGAAGCGTGACTACTTCATTGGAAATGATGTAGCTACATGAAACCATGAACAACAGCTCCAGAGTGCACTGCAGTTTCATCATCTGGTGATCAAATCCTTAAAGTTAAAAAAAATGAAAATTTACCATGCCAGTATGCAAAACAGCTTCTCCTAGTGGTCTTACCATGGTGAGAAGCTGATCGGTGTACGTTAGCAGCGTCCATCAGTTGCGACTCTTCCTCCAGTTTGAAATGGAGTGTTTTTCTGCGTGATCACAACACATTTTCTACTTTTAGCATTTAATTTCAAGCAGTGAGCTTGACTTTGACCATAACTAAGCCTTCTCTGTGTCATTCAGTGCCATAAAATAACACTTAAAGTGTGCCTGAAGTGACTTGCTGTTTATACACAGTGTAATTTTAGTTATGCGGAACCAGCTACAGAGTAGGGATGGTCATGATTTTTTTAATATTCTAGTGTTTTTTGGTTCAGTTATATAAAAAAAACAAATAGTTTATTTCTTGTCTGTAAATATATATTTTTCCTTCTAGTGGCGCCTGATAGTATGTAATGTGCTGCTACTATTACAGCATGAAGGTGGCTGTGATGCACCTAGAAGCTGTTTGCCAGCCACCTTAAACAGAAAAATCAAAAATGAACAAAAAAAAAAAAAGAACAACTACCAGACATTCGACTGATTAAAAAATGTGTGGCGCGGTGACATTAGATGCTGCTGCAAATGATATACAAAAATGAGCTGTAGTGCCTTTGTTGTGCTTCCACAACAATGCAAAGACATTTTAGAGAGGGTGCAGGGGGGCAAGCTTTGAAGAAAAATGAGTAGTTCCCAGTTATCTAATAGTATTTCTGCTTGTAATGTCCATCACTGCCACAGGGCACAGCACAGCGTGACTGGTTTTTTTGCTTTTGTTTTTTTCTCTCCCAATGCACTGCGCAGCAATATAGAAATGTTTGAAATGTTTCACTTGGTGACTTGCTGGTCACAAACTGCAGTGAGAGCTTTTTAATCTAGACTTATTTTTTCCCAGTGCAGTTCATATCCATGTATGGTTATTTACTCCTGCTTTTATTGATGAACAGTGTTGTTAATGAAGCTCTGGTAACTTGGTGACAAACACATATTTCCTGTCATTACATAATGAAAGTAACCCCTTTTAAGGTGATGCAGCAGTAGCAGGAAAATTTCAGGGACTTGTTCTGGTCTATTCTTCCTCCCTTTTTGCCCTTTCAGATACACTCAGAGCAGAGAGGAAGAGCCACATCTTCCCTGGATATCAGCCTGCTTACTGCCTTTCCTATCGGGCTTTAGTCTGTCTCATAACGGAACATGACTTGGGAAATAGGTGCAGTGCTGCCAACACACATAGATTTGAGTACTTCTGCATGTGATTGTGCCTGCTAACAGAGTCCAGCTGCAGTGGGTCATCTGACAGCAGCCACCCCACACACACACACACACACACACACACACACACACACACACACACACACGGCGTAATAGGATTTGTGTGTCTCATTCAGCTGTGCTCAGGCTTCCCGCCGTCTGCCGTTCACTCTCTGTCACAGTAAGAGGATATGGATTTGGCAGCCTGGCTGACATACAAGGGCGAGTAGATGAAAATGTGTCTTGTTGTTTACAGTTACATATTTTTTTAGTGCAACAGATTCATAATCCTGAACTGTAGACAGAGCAGTTTGCAGCTGTCACATCAACCGGATGCTGGGAGATTTATGGCTCTGTGGCTGATGTAAGCTGTATTTACACTTGATGGGTGACAGTGTAATGACATCTTGTCCAATGGCATCAACAGTTTGTATCAACATGTTTCCTTGCAAACGAACATGCCTTCCTAAACATTAAACGATGGTTTTACTGTCTACTCCCAGTAGCTACTATGCACCTTACTGCAACACCGGCTGGGGAAAAAACAAACAAACCACATACTGTGTCTCAATTAAGATAAGTCTGCTAGTACACTTTCATGTAGTCCATTGTGTACACTTACTTGTGCGGTGTGTGAACCTTTTAACAGGGTAGTCAAAAGGTAGTTGACTCAAATCAAACATGGCAAGCTGTGCACTTAGGGGAAATGATTATCAGAAAGATAGCAGTTGTTGCATTAGCTGCTGAATTATGTGAACAGTTACAATTTGTTGACTCTCTGGCCACACATAATACTAATGAAAGAAATGAAATCGTCCTGTTTTGGTTGTGCAATGAAGCGTTCATTTTCCTGGGAGTTAGCATCGTGATAGAGAGGCCTATGGAGACCAAATCTAAATACCAGTTGTATCATTTTATAGCCACTAGATTTTGGAGCCAACATTTTTGGATAATAAGACTTGACAAGACTATACAGATATCCCTTTTTTATTGGGCAGGTGATCTGTTCTCCCTGAGGACATATAACATGCAGCTTGCCATGCACTTGTGAAGCTAGCAACTACAGCTGCACTCATATCTAAAAGAAAAATAAATAGCTGCAATAAGGGAAGACCTTATGATGTTATTTTTTTATGGTAGAGCCAGCACGTGTACATGTGTGCCTGCTACATGTCGTATGTGTGTGTTGGTGTGTATGGGAACTTGGTTGTCCCCTGTGGCTCTGTCCTCCCCGATGGCAGTGATTTAGGGGCAGCCATTAGGAGCAAAGCGGCGTTAATCCATCCGCCAGGCTGGAGTGATGAAAGTTTCATTAAACCATCGATCTGCCGCCTCTGTCACCGGGCCGAGAGGCTCGGTCAGCATGTTGCCACACTGGAAACACCTGCGAAAGCCAGAACATCAAGCCATCATCCTTTTAATAGGAGCAGCCGACATGTAACAGAACAAAGGCCATATAAGAAGCTGTTTCCTGCATTGTTTACTTCAGTGGTTTGAGTACTAACTCAAAAAGCAAACACCCAAGACAGAGTGTTCATTTTGAGATGGTGAATTCATTTATTTTCTTTTACATTAATGTTTCCGTCTTCTATGCGTTGCACCGGTCTGCCAGTAAGAGTACGGACCCAGTTTAAGGTTATGTTTCACTTCTTTTCCTGCTGTCAGTTTGACTGTGTGCAGACCCCCCAACAACACGTTTGTTACTGTAATTAAAGTAAAGTCTTCCCAGCAAGTGCTACACCTAACGTAACATGGTATAAATGTAGAGAGAGAAGCTGACAGGGAAAAGCACAATCAGCAGGGCTTCTGTTTTTTGCTCAATCACAGTCTGCGGTTAACACAAACTATTGCAGATGCACAAAGCTGTTGGCGTTGCAGGCAGTCGCATGCCTCCAAACTGTTGAGTCTTTGGTGTTAGCTTTCTCCATACTATGTTAGCTCTCTTCCTAGCAGTCGGTCCTGTGCTGCTGACACGTGTTGTAGTGAACATAGAATTGAATTGGTCACCCCGCTGCTACTTAAGTCAGTATCGTACTGATTTCCGATGTAAATATCCCTGCATCCCTAGTCTCAAGATGGCAGACTTTTGCTTACAATGCGCAGACCAACTACTTGCAAGGTTGGCAGTTCAATCCCTTGTGTCCTTGGGCAAGATGTGGAACCCCAGATTGGACTAGTAAATGGACTGGTTCTTATATAGCGCTTTTTTAGCTCTGTTTTGAGCCCTCAAAGCGCTTTTTGATCTACTACAAGCCTCATTCACCCAGTCACACACATTCTTACAGGCACTTTTTTCTACACGTAAGTGCTTTCTATCCAACATTCACACACATTCACACTCCGATGAACCCATCAGGAGCAACTCGGGGTTCAGTATCTTGCCCAAGGATACTTTGGCATGCAGACTGGAGCAGACTGGAACAGCCAGGAATCAAACCACCAACCTTCCGATTAGTAGATGACCTCCTCTACCTCCTGAGCCACAGCCACCCCAGATTGCCCCGATATGTGATAGTTAGAAAACGTTAAAGGCACAGAAAAAAGCGCTGTATGAAAATGTGTGTGCAGAGTAGAGAAGTGCTGTCTAAGCACCAGTCGATGTACCATTTACATTACTAAAGTGAAATGCCTTATATATGCGGTAAACATCATTGTACAGTGGTGAGCAGCATGTGAGTAAAAAACTGTACTTTAAACTGAGTCATTAATTTTGCCTCCTGTAGTTTAGTTGTCTGTCCGCGGGGAGCTCTCACATTTAATTTTAAGGTCTTTGACCTTACACAAGTCCTTCCTTCCTCTTTGATGCTAGTACTGTGGAACCCAAGTCATTATCTAGGAGCTGATATCATGATTATGTCTTCATATCTCTTATTTTGAGCAGCATGGCGGTGCAGTGAGGTGATCTGTGCTCAGCATACCCCGCCTCTCACACAGTGTCAGGACTGGCTCTGGTCTTATTTGCAGCCCTAGAGTCTTTCTAAATCAAATCTAATCTTGAGCAATCAGTTACTCAAAATCACATTAATCTGAAGCAGGTGAAACGATCATTACTCCTTAGTCTAATTCATTAGCACAATTCTCAAAAGCAGAATTGCATGCCTCAGTCTGGGTAATATCATCATCCACAGTTATGGTGTCAGTGTAAGTATCCTCACAGACAGCACAGACAGGATGTCTGAATGTCATTACATCTTTGGACTGCACAAGCAGTGACGCAGAACTGTGCACTCGCAGGATTTATAGCTGTATATGTGCGCTACTGAAGGTCAGCTCTGCTCAGCGATGTTAACAGCCAACAGGAAATTGCTGACGGAGCGAGAGGATGTAGGAACAACCTAATAGGCAGTTATCTGCCTGCGGGCTTCTGGTGAGATGAGTTTGCCTCCCTGGTGAGTTTCTTCATCTTCTCACAGCTGGATGCTCTCAGAGCAAATGTGTCAATACTTGCTGTAGGCCCAACCATGCTTCTACACAGTTGTTGGTCAGATGCATGTACAGATGCTAACGTGGATGCTCATGTGGCTTACCAAGTTCTATCGAGCTGATCAACTAAATGGAGGAGAGGCAGAGCTGAGAAAATGTTGCAAATTATGTTGTGCAGTGTTAAGTTCTTTTCAGCTTGTAATTTAATATAGATGCATTTATGGGGGAATATCACATGGTATTAAGAAAAGCAGGTGAACACACATTACAGGGATTGTCATCCACTTCTGAAGTTCTCATCTCACACAGAATTTCATTACAGCGGCTGGGCTGCCCTGGCTGCCCGTTGTAGAGCCAAAACACCTAGTCCATCAGTGGACAGAGGTCATTGTACTCTTAAAAGCTCTACTGAGACTAACCTGTTCAGGCCTTCTTAAATAGAGACACCTCACAAAATAGAGGGGTTAGTCCCAAAAGTTCCATGACACTCAACCCTAAACCAACACAGGAAGAAATGGAAACCAGACCGACCCGTAATACCCAGCCTCAGTGTTGGACCTCTCCGATGCTCTTGTAGCTGAGGAGAAGCAAATCCCTACAGCCAGGTACAACATCTGTTGGAAAAGTTGAAAACAGAAGTGTGGAAGCTGCTGAAGCATCAGAATGTAGCTGCATGACACATGTCCAGCAAACCTCCACCAAGGCTGAGGACTTTTGGATAAAATTAGTTTGTAATAGTTTCTTGAGCACATCAAAATGATGCCTTCTAATTGTTATTTCAATGTGAGATGTATTTGAGAATACATGACATGAAATATCCTATTTTTCTCTATCTGGCAATGGTAAAGACACTTTCCAAAAATTCCTGGATTCCGATCTGGATCAACTCCCATAGTTAATCAATTCCAAGTTGGGCCAATTCCCATGTTACATTTTTAAATCCACAGTCCTGCTAATAAACAACTGACATAACCTTCTTTGCAGATGATGCTTATAGGAGTAATGATTGTTTTTACTTTTGGCCATATATAGTGTGTTGTGTGTGGACTGAATTCCCTTGGGATTAAGTAAACTTATCTAATTCTTGGAGAGACACTAGTCAGGTTTTCAGAAATGTTGCAATGCTCCTTTTCAGTATTTTATTGAAAATCCTTTGTCTCATTTCACTTCGCTGTCCTATTGTAATGTTCCAGCCCTCATCATTATCATAGTCGCCCTCCGGGCCAAGCTGCCATCCTGCAGTCACACATCTGTAATGAATAAATGATAACACATATTCCCTGTTAGTGTAGTTTCCCTGGAGCTGGTGTTGTTGCTGCTGTTGCATCCTGCATGTGCTCCAGATTTAAAGCCCAGATGCTGACATAAAGCCGCTTTATGCCACTATCCTGTTTACTGTTGTTTTAATCTTTAATCCCCATATAGCAGGGATAGTATATCAACTGGCCCACATACTGGCAGAGATGCTCGCCATGCCCTGGTCGCCTGTCGTTTAATATTGGGGCTCAGTGAGAAAAGAATGCTTTAGGCTGCAATAAAAAAGATTTTCCGCCTGAGAAACTGAATAAAATGATATCATAGCTCTGTTTTAAATGAAGGCAATACATGACCCTTTCATTAAAGGTAGACTAAACTGCATGTGTGGTTATGAATAATGGAGTTTAATGTTGTTTTAATGATTATAAAATACATAGATGATTCTATTTCAGAATGGCAGAGGGGCAGAGCTCCCCCCAGTCTTCCCATGAAATTCACAATACATATGCATGTCTTACATTTCATCAGTGAAAAAAACATACAGCGAGGTTAATTTGTGAAAGTCATAGATAATATAAAAGATGAGTGTAGCTATTGTGATGCCATCCACTGGTTTCTGAGGTTCATTTGTTCTGAGGTTTGAAGCCTCGAGATGAGCGTTTCAGCCATCACCGTCTTGATGCATTGAAACTGGATGTGATGAGCAAAGGGCGGATCTTACTGTGAAACCACCCCTTTCTGACAATAAGGATGACCAAAATGTACAAAATGGTCTTAATATTTTATTCAGTGTGATCCACGAGTGACTGAGCTCAGAAACTCATCATGAAAGTGTTTACAGAGGTCAGGGCAGAAGGCTGTTTTCCTATAGACTTCTATTGGACTGGACATCTTCTTGCAACTACAGCTGTCGACCCCTGCAGGTTTAAGCCACCTGTGTTAGCTTCACTTTTGAGACCTGGATGCTACATCCATCTTTTATACTGTCTGTGGTTTGAACAGGGATAATCTGACCAGCCTATTTAAACCTTTAACCCTCTGTGATCATAAGTGGTAATCCTAACTTTATATTTTGGTTCAAGACCAAAACTGACTTTTTTGGAAATAAATTAAATAGTTTTTGATGTGTATCAGTTAGATTTGTGTTCTTTGTTTCTTGTTTACCAACACTTTGGAGAACAATATAATAAAAACAAAAATTACGTATTCTGATTGTCTAGGGTTAGAATTAGGGTTAAAGTTAGGGTTAAGGTCATTACCGATGACCATTTAGACCTCAGCGGGTTAACAACCAGCAGGTCAGTGGGCGAATGGCTTAAGGATAGGGTTAGCTTTTATTTTAGCCACATGTTAAACAAGCATAGTTTCAGAAACTAGAAGATTTTGCCTTTTAAATCAAGTCTCTGCATGTATTGCTTTACTTATTTTCACCTATATAACATATAGGTGAAAACTCCATATAAAGAGGTGGATGTGAACTTAACCCTAAACCTAATCAGGTTACTAGCAACCTGATGGATGTTGAAAGGCTAACCTCATGTTCGTCCGTGGCTGATTTATACAGTCCTGGATTGCTCTTGTTTTGCAGTATTTTAATACTGAAGCTGAATGTTGATTCATTCAGAGCAACAATCGCTGTTTCTTTACAGTTGTCTTCAAACTCTCAACAAACTCAACAACCATCTAAAACACGTCAAGGAAAACACAAACAGTCCGTTACTGTTCCTGTAATCACCATGTTTTATCTCTGTGAAAGCAGTTGACTCATGTTCGAGATGGTTCCAAAAAACTCCACCTTTCAGCAGTATAACTTACATTTCACTTTCAAAAACCTATTGGCTCATTTCCTTTTAGTAGACATTTTTGGAATCTGCTTTTACTTCCCTTTAGATCAACCAGTAGTGTCTGCTTTATTCAGGTGGACTGCAATGAAGCCCACAAATACAGAATCTGTCACTGAACTAAGGCTTAAATGAAAAGCCAGTGACTGAGTAGGTGATGGATGGCTTCTTTGCAATTTTTTTTTTATTTGTCCCACAAATGTTTAACAATAAAAACTATTATAATATGGTTCGGAACAAGGAGAAGTTTCATATTGTTAGTTCATCGAGTGATACAGTTTGACTTGTGTAACCTCAGCTCCGTACCTCCCTGTGCTTCTTAGCTGCGGGTATGTGCCAGCCAGTTGGAGTGTGGTTGCAGGCTGTTGGCTCTCACAGTAGGAGGGGGACTGCAGCAGTCTGCTGCTGGGTGTGAGGAGGAGGCCATGTAGCTCGCAGCTACTGCTAACCCCTTGATCATCCCCCCCGGAGAGTTAAAAGAGCGCAAAACAGGAACACCGGCACTGCTGTATTTTTCAGCCTGCACTTTAATCTTTTTTGTTGATGCTATTGTTGCTCCGCTTCGGTTCCTTTAGGGACAGGGTTTGGGACACTGATGTTATTTTTGACGTCAGCAATGAGTTCTGAGACGTGGTAAGATGAATGCAACTGTCAATTCAAGTCAAATGATCAGACTGAGTACAGACTCATTAATATTCGTCTACAAGTCTGAAGTCTGTAGTTGTGACTGTCACTGCTGTCACCAAACAACCCAAAGAGGAGTCAGAGTTAACAGAATGAATCAGTTTCTTGCAGTTTTTGAAGGAAAATTCCATTTGTATCACATATTGAGTCTCATTTTGGATTCTTGATTACAGGTATATTTTTCCTTTAAAATTACATTGCAGTACAAATTAATGGTCAACTTAAACAAACATGACGTCAGGCTCATCCAGTCATCCACCTTTTCATGCATTTGATTGACAAATCTCATGTAGGGAACACTATTTATGCTGCTTTAGCCTGGCCACAGTTGCCGCACAGCTACAAGCCACTTTGCAACCCACTGCCACTCCAGCTCCTTTTAATGCTGTGTTTGGCTTAATTAATATAATACCTGTCACAGATACCTTCTGTGTTCTATGCTGGGTCTGGCAGCTGGCTTTCAGGAATGGTGGAGAGAACTGACCTGACCTATCCCAGCAGTCATAGGGTGAAAGGCAGGGTAAACCCCTGAATATGTCACCAGTCCATCACAGGGGTAGCATAGTCTGCAATAGTAACGTATGTGCCATAGGTCTGCAATTACGGCAGATGGAAAGCCCTTTGACTATAGAGGTTCTGATTGAACTACAGTAATAGTATTGTCTATAGTATGGTGCTCTCAGTATATCCTGCTAAAACATCCATTGGCTTTGCAAGGCTACTTCAATTTTGAACCACTGTAGCATGCACACAGTTTTAAAATGGTGATTATTGTGGGCATCTCAGGTCGTGTGTGGCGTAGTGGTTCAGTGGTTAGCACTATGGCCTTACAGCAATAAGATTCTGGGTTCCTGGTCAACTGGAGCTTTTCTGTGTGTAGTTTGCATGTTCTTTCTGGGCCAACTTGGGTTTCCTTCTCATTCCAAAGACATGACTTTAAGGTTAATTGGTTAATTGTAAATTAACCGTAGGTCTATGGTGTACCCTGAATCTCTTCTGATGTCAGTCAGAATAGGGCTGCTTCTCATTTTTACTTTTAAACATCCAAAGAGTTTGAGTTTTGTCCTTGCTTGGACAGCTTTTTAGGTACTGCATACTGAGAACATCCTGCATCACCTGCCAATACTTTGGACATACTCTGACCCAGTCTTCTCTCTAGCCATCACAATCTGGCCCTTGTCAAAGTTTCTCAGTCCCTTACACTGCCAGTTTTTCCTGCTTCTAACACATCAACTTCAAGAACAGACTGTAACTTGCTGCCTAATATACACTACCCCCTGACACATGCCATTGTGACGAGAAAATCAATGTTATTCACTTCACCTGTCAGTGAGTTTAATGTTGTGGCTAATCGGTCTAAGCCTTAAGCAGTCAATGACTGTCAGAAGTCTCTGCCCCATAGACATTAAGAAACATTTGGTATGTTCCTTGCTGGTGCATTGCTGGGCTTAAACTTCAGTCAGCATGGCCTCCTGTTTTTTTTTTTTGATGACCTTTGCCTTCAGGCTGGTCTTCAAGAGGTGGGATACAGGATCATGTTGGACTGAGGTCATCAACTTGCCCAGACGAGAGCATTCCACCTGACTGACACTTCTTGGCTGCCTTGCCTGTTTGAAGGAACATTTTCCCGCTGCATTGTATTAAAATCCTTGAAGCTGAGATTCTAAGCTTGAACCTTTTAGTCACTGTTTCTTCTCAAATTGGCAGCAGTAAAATGGCAAATCCATGGGGAAAAAAAGCTTGACTTTATCTCTAGCAAATTTCATGCCTGTGCAAGATTTTCGTGAAATGTACTTGAGGTTGCCGCTTGCTGTGATACCTGAAGATATGTCTCAGACAGATGGATAGATCAATCTCAGAGGCATTTCTTCTGACATGCTGCCCCAAAGCTGTTTTTTCTGGGATTACTGAGTGTGGGATCCCACTTATATAGCATCCATGTACAGTATGTGGAGAGGGGGCTGGGGCAGCAAATATGGAGGGCAGTGTCGAGCACCGTTTATTTATTTGGGGATTTGCTTTGGTTTCCACCTATGCACAGACAGGATTGGGGTGAGATCAAGCCGTCTCACCTCCCCTCTCATCCCTTTTCCTTCCACCCTCTCTGATCCAGGGGTGTTGGGATGTGGAGCAATCACAGCTTAACCAACCCCCTTCACTACCACCACACACACACACACAGATGCAGCACGTCTGCAGCACCTCCACAACCCCCTAAACCCCCTTTCTCATAAACCCCCTCATCACTCTGTGGATGAACTCATGCTCCACTTTTCCATCAATACATGCACAGACT
>VVAS01053504.1:2983-16314 GCA_015103295.1 Ptychochromis oligacanthus
ACACACACACACACACACACACACACACACACACACACGCAAACAGGATACACTATGGGACAGCCCCCTTCCTTCATTTCGCCTTCATTCAAAACTAACACAGAAGCTACCGTCAGCTCTCTACCTTCCTTCCTTCCTTCCTTCCTCCTTCTTGACTCCAACCCTGTACCCTCCTCTCTCTCTGCTTCTTTTATTCCTCCAACAGCATTTAAAAACACACACAAATAAAAACTCTCATAGCTACAGAAAGGCTGTTTCACCAAAATGGAAACAAGCTGGATCAAACAATTTCACACCTCATGGACGAAGAGGGTTAAGACCGACTCAAGGACTTTTATGCCATGTTCTCTTCACTTTGAAATCATCATAGCGGGAAGCTGAAGCAGTGCTGATGCATTAATGGTCAGACGTGTGGGTTTTTAAAACTGCAGAGGCTGATTTTCAACATTTAAAAACGTGTTTCTTGGGAGGAGAAGCAGTTTTAGGAGGGTAGTCTTTGAAATATGAAGAGCATGGAACACTGAAACAATGAAACCCAGTAATGAAACCAAGACTAACAATACTGTAGAGATAATTTGGTTATAATAATGTTTACAAGAAATAATAACATAATAACTGAAATTCAAAAGTGGTTCCTTAGAAATCAACTTCAAGAACTTTCTGGAAACAAGTGCCAGCATCTTCAAACACGGCAGAATCAGGCAGTGCACTGCATCTGAATATAGAAACGACACTCAAGTTATTGATACACTGAGCACTTTTCCTGCACTCCTTTCTCTACTCTCTCGTAGTTTGTGTTTTGTCCTGTTTGTTGTTTGTGGTCTCTCTGTGCTCATCATTTCTCTCTTCTCTTTCCCCTCAACCCCCAACTGGTTGTGGCAGATGGCTGCATCTACTTGGTTCTGATGGAGTTCTCTTCCTGTTAAAATAGAGTTCTTCCTCTTCACTGTTTCCAAGTGCTTCCTGATAGGGAAAAAGTTAATCACTGGAGATCTTTCTTAATATTGTAGGGTCATTAACTTATGATGAAATGACTTTGAATTGGTACTATATAATTCAATTGAGTTTGAGGAAATGCTTGGAAAAAAATGCTATTTTATTCAAAACAGATTCAAATAATACACTTAAAACCTTCCTTGATGTTGTGGTGGTACGCTATTCCCTCTAGAAATAATTTCTATTCCACAGCTAGCAGATGTTTCCTAAAAGAGGAACAGTGTAATTTAAGGGTCAGTTCAGCTTTCTGTATATTATTATGTTAAGATAGAGCTCCTAAAGGCATCAGGTTAAAAACCAGATCTTTTTCCAAAGAGAAAGAGTCATTACCAAATGATAATTTTTGACACGAGTTCACCTCGTTTCATTTTTATGATTTAAAAGTATTCTGAAGGGTTAATAATGGTGTTTGAAACTCCGTGAACCTACCAGAGTGCCTTGGAAGAAGCTGTATCATATTTTAATGTCACCAGTTTGGATTTTTAACTAAACCCTTTTGATTAGACACCAGCCTTTAAAAACACAGAGGTCCATTGAGATCAGTTTTGATGGTTTGAACCCACTGAATAAAATAAAACTGTATGAAAGCTTTAGCTAAATGCCTGGAGTTAAAATTTGAAAATATACAATGATGGCTCCAGTCGTAGTTATACATCAAAGGAGAGGGATTAAGTCCTGAGCAAAACGGCTATAAAGTCAGAGCAAAAAAATATATATCATATTATAGCGCTCCCTGTAAAACCGATGACTTGTGGGATGGGAAGAGAGGGAAGTCAACATGGACTTCAGCACTTGTTTGGTATTTCTTCTCAGTACTCCAGAGCCATGTGTGCAACAGGACTGAAGGGAAAAACACTGCTCTGTGGTAGTACAGTGAGATGCTTTTCCCATACAGTGACGAGAGAGATGGAGCTAACACAGCTGATGCAGCGCTTTTATTCAGAGTGTGGCACTAATGGAGCAGACATGGACACTGCACTGACAGTAAAACACACACACACACACACACACACACACACAGACTCCCACTCCATGTGCACTCTGCATCCGAGAGTACACAGATGCAGGTGGTCACTTAAACCAGGTAGTGTGTGTTTGTGTATGAAAGTCCTTCTGGTTTGCAAATATGATTTAAAGCAATATCAAGCCTGCATTTAAGTGATAGCATTAACTAGCATATCAGTGAATAGGTGTAAACAAATGGGTGTGCTGAGTCTCTTTATGCTGACCAGCTCACATTAAAGAGCTGTGTGTTTACGGCTGTGTGTGTGCGTGCTGACAGACTGTGCAGAGTTCTTGTGTTGAGCTGATACAGATGAAAGACTGATAATCAAAGAGGAATTTGATCAGCTGCACATAGTGAGTGAATGTGTGTGTGTGTGTATGAACGCAAAAGAGTGTACGATGGTGTTCTCCCAATACATCCAATATCTTGTGAATGGTTCCTAAACACTATTTGAAATCCCCCTTTAAAGCTGCTTTCATCAATATGTGAGCCACAAATCAATTTTCATGCACCTGAGCACATGATTGGCTATATCTGCATACAATTAATGATTTGGTAAGCAGCATTGGGGCATCAAGCAGTTCAGAAACATCAAGTTAATGTCATTAACTTTCTTTTCACATGGTGATTGGAATTTACTTCCCATTGTAATTACCCCAATTTGAAGCGGAACTGAGCACCACATTTGACTTTAAACGACCTATTTCCATTTGATGCACAAAAAAAAAAGAAAGAAAAAAAATCCCATGAGAACTCATAGAGTAACATCTCAGGCTCCATCACTGCTGACTCCCCCCAGAGCCCTGCTCTTTCATGTCTCTCCCCTGGGAGATTTTGCAAGCCTTCAAAACTATATCTCTCCTTTCATCCCTACTGTTGCTCTCCCTCGCTGGCCCAAACTCTCCACCCCCCCCGCCTTGCTTCACCGCCTTGTCCGTGTCATGGTCTGCTGGTCAGGCGTGGTCGGCTTATAATTCTTTAATCGCCGCTCTGATCTCTTCCATCAGTGCCAGGGGCTCCAGCTGATTACAGATGAAATGGATCTGATTTGGACTCTGACTGCGGGCCAAACACCTGCTCAGACCTGAGGAACTGACAGAAGAGGAGGTCAAGGCAAGATGAAACCAGACGCACTGATGACATCAGGAACATCTGTGCTACTGTGATGGCAGACACATGCTTGATAGAAGCAGATTGAGGACAAAAGATTTTGAGACTGTCCGCGGTTATTTCACACCTGCAGATCTATTAGTACAAGCCTCAACAATATCTGAACCTTGATTCGAGTCATTCATTTGATGTATGCTTGCAGATACAAAGTAAAAAACTTCAAAGGTAAAATGAACTCAGTCATTTTAACATGCTGGTAAAGCTTCAGATCACAAATTAAAGCTGCACCACTAAATATTTTAGATCAACAATGGATCAACTAGCTCCACGTATTTGGAAGGGATTACACATCCTAATGAACTCATGGGGAACTGTCACAGACTCTGCAGCGCCCCTCAGTTCTGGAAGCATTTTAGCATCTTTTAGCTAATTGTTTTGCTTTTATGGCTTGCAGCTTTAATGTTTTAATTGAGGCTCACTCATCTTATCAGCTTTGTTGCCTTCCACAGCAGGTAGCAGTGAAGCATTCAGCAGCTAAAGCTTCAGATATTTTACTGAGGAACATGGAAAATAAACAGCTTGAAGGAAAGTGAATATTGGATATTCATGAAGTGACGGATACAACTTCAAATGAATGCTAATGCTCCTCCATGTCTGCAGGATGTGTAAATAGGGAATTGTATGCTAACACAGTAGCTGTATCAAATATATGTGAGGGGTATCTGACTGAATCTATGAAATCCCTTTGCAGCAATCATTATCTTCCTCAAGGAGATGACAACCAACCTAAGACAACATCTCAAGTTTAAATTATAGTGGAAAGTTTCCACTGCATATAAATGGCTTTAATCACTAGTACTCCACCTTGTGCCCTTGAGGTCCATAGTTTTAATCCCAACCAATTGCTAGAACAGTAAATTGCATCAGTGTGTCCGCCTCTGTGGTAAAATCCATAAAATGAGCAAACCTTGTCAAGATCATAAAATTAAACAGAAAAAAAAATCATAAAAATTAAATAGTACAACACAGCTGGACTACATTTTAAAACTCAAATCATGATATATTGTCATATAAGATAAGGAAAAGCAATCAAGGTTTTTGTAGGTGGGATTAATAAAGATGATGTCGTCTTCCTGAGCCAGAGCAAAAAACTGCCGACAGAAAAACTGCTGGCATCGACTGTATATAAAAGATGGTTGTAGCATAATGTGACGTCAGCTGTTGATTAATGAGGTCGTGGTGTGAAGCCTTAAGCTGAGTGTTTGCTCTCAGGATATGCTCTGGGGCATACCTCAAAGCATATCCTGCTTTTTGCTCCTTTTTGACTCTAAAGCAGACCCTAATTTAATAAATGAACATCACGTTGAATTCAATAAGCCTTGAAACTACTAACTCAGACCAGTATATTTCTTCAGGAAAGTGTTTACTTAGGTCATAGACCACAGGAGCTGGGACTGTTTTCCCACAGACACCAATGTAATGAGACACAACTAGAGCAGATGCCCCCTGCTGCCCATTACAAAGAATCTAGGTTTCAGGCACTTGTGCATAGGCTTCACTTTTCAGACCCTGAAGCTAAGTCTATTTTTTATGTAAAGTACTATGCAAAAGTTTTGATTGACCCCTCATTTCTTTCTATTCTGCTAGGTAAATGCAAAATAGGTGCAGTAATTTACTGAACAATCTGCAAATATACATGGAAATACAGTACATAAGGCAAAAACAGAATTTGTACAATTCTAATGGGCTGGAAAGTCAATATTTGTTATGACCACCTTTATTCTTCAACACAGACTGAACTCTCTTTGGCAAGTTTTCTTGGAATTTATTTAAGTAGTCTTTAGAAATAGTTCTCCAGGTTTCCTGAAGGACATTCAAAGTTCTTCTTTAAGGATTATCCCACACTGCTTCAATGATGTTGCGGTCTGGGTTCTGGGGAGGCCAACCCATGACTGATAGTTTTCCATTGTGTGTTTTTCTATCCAGGTATGCTTTTACTGCATTGGCAGTGCTATTGGGATCATTGTCAAGCTGAAAAATGAAGCTGTTGCCAATCAGATGCTTTCCAGATGGTATTGCATGTTGGATCAAAATCTGATGGTACTTTTCTGTGTTCATAATTCCATCAATTTTGACAAGATCCCCAACACCACTGGCTGAAATGCAGCTCCAAACCATGACAGAGCCTCCACCGTGTTTTACAGATGGCTGCAGACACTCACTCTTGTACCTCTCTTGTGACCCTGACATCTGCATTGACAATGCTTTGAACTAAAAATTTCAAATTTGGATTCATCACTCCATCACTCCTGTTGCCACTCATTTTCAGTCCAGTTCTTGTGTAATCTGGCATACCTCAGCTTTTTCTCCCTGTTTCCCCTCCTGAAGAATGGCTTCTTGACAGTCAAAATTTCACTGAGACCATTTCTGATGAGGCTTTGGTGAACAGTCAATTGATCAACTGAAGAGATACGCCAGGTTTTCAGCTAATACCTCTTTGGGAAAAATACTATTTTATGCCTGTCAAACTGTGTTAATGTTGGCATTTTTCATAGATTCAACAAAAGAAATGTGAAAAATTATGGGTTTTTATGACAGGCTGCTGGTAACAAAGTGCCTAAAGATAAATTTTAAAATTATTTCTTTGATAAGCTGTCTGTTAGACACTGTTTCATCCTTTGAGTTTGATGCTTGAATGATTCATAGGTCAGTGTTAAGTGGTTTAACAAACAAAAACAATCATTCTTCTGAAAATGGTCAGGTACAAGGACTGGACTTAAAATGAGTGAAAAAGCAGCCAATGTCCCCCAAAAAATTTGAAAGACCTTCAAAAAGTCTGAAGAACTATTGCTCAAGACCACTTTAAAAAAATTTAATTTTTAAAAATTATTTGGCTCTTTGGAAATAAAATAAAAAGAAATGAGGGGCGGCTCAGGACTTTAGCACAGTACTGTACAGTCTTTGATCGCCAGCAAAATGTTGATGACATGCATGAATGAGGTTGACACTGTTTTAAATCCATTTACAGAACTAGGATCTCTTACATTTATTCGGTGTCCAACTGTTAAGGCTCTTAGCTACTGCAGCTTTTCTGGTTAACTGATTGATTAGGACAAAATAACCAAATCTAAAATAACAGCAAAATTATAGAATAGAATAGAATAGACTTTATTGTCATTATACAACTGGCATTAATCATATGCTCATAGGAGATGGTCAAAATGGTCAACTAAACATGAACAAGAAAAATTAAAATTCACTCTGATCGTCAAGCTAACCTAACCTCAATATGACAATTTAAAGTTTACCTACTGTTTGACTTTATATTGGGTGTACTGATTGGCTGTCTGTCTGCTTAAGTATCATTGGTTGGTCTAGGTATTTTCAGTGTGCATCTAGGTCGGAAAGAGATTTATTGTAATCCTTAAACATGAAAGTAGGTTTTTCATTTACATGACATTTAAGAAATGTGATTACTGCAGCAAGTCAACAATAACCAGGTTATTTATGCGCAGGCCGACACACTGTTTTTCTCTCTCCCAGCCTCGCCATCTAACTCTCTCGCTCTCTCCCTTTTTTCTCTGGACGACCTTGTGCTGTGCCCGGCTGTGTTGTTTCTGACAAACACACATGACTGCAGCGAGGAAACGGTAAAAACCACGTGCACTCTGCCCTGCCGTGACCTGCCTGCCCTGTGTGCAGGCCCAGGGGATGCTGGGATAGTGCTGTCTGACCTGTCATCAATGCACATACAAAAGTGTGTGCACACTCATCCATGATTACCATGTAGTCACAGGTCGATCAGCCTCGCTCAAGGCAAGAGACTGGCTTATGAATAGAAGACTGTAACACACACACACAGACACACAGAAACTAGTTCAGACTAACACAATTTTTTGTATACATCTACAAACTTTATAAAACGGAAAGCACACCTGTATTCAAACACATGAATTCATGTGCCCAATAAACACAGACGATGTACACACATACAAAACAATAACAGGAATGCTTTATCACGTGTCGTATGTGCACCCGCAGTTGCACGCACACTCATTTTTTCAAATTTACCACTCACATATGTTGCAACCTGCTCCTCACACACCAGCGCACTAATCAAATCACTCAGGCAAATAGGCTCGTTGTTCCCCGCCAGCCAGATTCAGACAAACAAAAAATCTGATAAACTTTCTCTGTTGTATTTCAAAGCTCATTAAAAAGTATTCACCGCTGTATGATTCCATGCTGTAATCAGCTCTGAATAATAGAAATGGTCGTATTGACGCCTGCGGGCACCCAATGTTCTGTCTCATTTCAGAACAACAACTGCAGGGCATGTGAATGCAAACTACACTATGATGTGCACGACACACAAGCCCCCCCACCCACCCCACACACACACACACACAATCTCCCTCTGTCTGGGTGCCAGTTGCTGAAACACTCACAGTGTATTCTAGCTTGGGGGAACCACCTACTATGCTCCTAGGGGGGCTAATTGTCCAGTAGCACTCCTTTGCTTTTCCTCCCACTCTGTCCTCTTCCTTCTCCTCAGGTCTGTTCTTTCGGGAGGAGTTCAGCAGTTCATGCTGAGCCCAGAGCCCTGGATCCCAGTGAGGTGCCACAGGGCAGAAAGGTTGCACCTAGCTGGACTCCTATACAAGCAGCCCACACACCTCTCAGTGGTGGGAAGGGAGGGTGGACACTGATAGAGAGATAAATAGAATGACAGCCGATAGGTGTCTAGGACTGAAAGGGTGTTGCTATGTTTACGTTTATGATAAAATACCTTATTCTGGGATGTAAAATATGCTTTTCATTTATTTAAGCCCCTTTTAGACATGCACTCTTTCCTGTTATTGACATCTGAACCCGTCAGCTTCATTTCTGAATGCTCACCCTGGTCACTTTTCTATAGAAATTGCGAATGCAATGCTGAATTGGACCTAGTAACTTTCACTATCACTTTCATCACAAGTCTGAATGCATGCCATCACGTGAGCGGATGGGCATGCACAAGACTGTGATTGCGTGCATGTCGATTCTTCACTGAAAAGCCCAGCGCACTAATAAAGGACATGATTGGAGAATGTCCTAAACATCAGAGAAAGGGGGAAAAAAAACATTTGCATGAGATACCCATTTTAAGCCTCTTTCTCACCAGCTGCTTCTGTATGAAAAATGGTTATTATTAGTTAAACAGGCTTTTTATAGCACACAGGATAAAGTCTGAACACCAGCCTCAACTTTTGCAGGTTTCAGTACCAACACTGGTCCATAAACATCACAGAGCAAGGAAATGACACAGTTTATGTTCCTTTAGTTGCCGGAGGCCTGCAAACACAGGACCTCTCAAAATCCCCAAACACCTTTCATGTATGTTGAGTTTTACCTCATTCACTTGCTCTACAATTTCATGTCTATTAGCGATTGAAATATTCATAACATACATCTATACACAAAGTCTTTACTGTAATGAAGACACACACTGTCTTCCAGGGCTGATTTAAAAGACTCATCAGTTAATGATCCCAGATAGCAAACAATAGTTGAAACTGTGTTAAATCAACATTGTACTGACAACCTAAATTTCACTGAATCAACGCTGAATTCTGACATTGATGTTTGATCATTTTTGCACCCTCGGTGCCGATTTTCATAATAAAAGAAATGATTAAACTTAAACTATAATTTCTCCCACATTGCATGAAGTTACAGGATCTTCTCTCACTTAACGAACTGAAAATAAAGTGCTCTGCGACTGGAAAGAGGTACAAATAATTCACTGAAAATGAGATGCTGTACACCCACCTTTACCTGACGCATTTTACCTTAGCAAACAAAAGCATGTGCAACAGATAGATATATATATAACACGGCAAATGTCAACTTCCTCCTGAAGTTATAAGCATCATTTTCCAATATGCTTATAACTTCACCATTTGCTCTTTTTTTTCTCGTAACTGCTTTCATCCGTTGCTCTTACTGAACTCTGGCTATTTTAGCTTTAGCCACTATTCCTTTGTTAGTTTCGTTAACAAAGGAGAAGAAGCTAACAAAGCGAAATGTCATGCTTAAGTTCCTGATTAGGTTTGTTGCTATGAACGTTTTTGTGGCGGTCCCCGCGCATTTCCTTTGGCAGACTTAATGTCACACACTTTAAAGCATTTGACACAAAGTTCGCCAACGTGCTGCCAAAGCCAGTGCTAACAACACGTTGGCAAACTTTGTGTCACAACATGGTAACAGCAACATGTTAGCACTGGCGTTGGCAACATGTTGGCGAACTTTGTGTCACATGGTAACAAAGTGTTAGCGTGTGACACAAAGTTTGCCAAAGTGAATCGTGCTGGGACCACCACAAAAATCAAAAGATAAATGCTAAATGCTAGGCTACTGATTAGCTAAACTACTATCTGGCTTTTTGCTGACATGCTGACACAGTCTGTAAAGTGTGTTATTTCTTCTCTCAAAAGCTAACTATCAAACTCCCTGCTGGTTAAATATAATGATAGCATCTAAATCTTTAGCACACAGATCATGTGAGGATAATACTTTTCTTCTACAAGAAATGTAGAGGAAAATGTCCACAACAATGCAGGTGCCCTGGAGAAACGCACTCAACCCAGCTACAGACACAATGTGTTCAGTGACTGAGAGAAGAGATAATAAAAGACGGCTTTTGGTACTGGGCAGTTCCCAGTGGCTAAACTTAGCAAACTGTGGTTCTACCGGGCAGCTCCCAGGAATGAATGAGCATTACTGTAAAAAATGCAAAGCGGGGCATTTCGGAGGAAGCGTGTGCACACTCAGCAGAAGCAAAAGCCATTGGATCGGTTCGCGAAATCAACGGTGATCAGCTAAAAATGCACCTGGCAGACATATAGTGCAGACAGATATTTATTTATGAGAAGGAAGGATGAGCGAAAGGTGAGAGGAGTGAGAAGAGAGTGGTGGGCCTTGATGCTCTAACCGAGGGTCTATTAGAGCCTGATTGGAACCATTAAGAGAGAAAGGCGATACACGAATCTCGTGCAGGGCCCCTCCGGCCTAGCTCTACATTAACCACAGCCTGCTCTCTACTTTGTTGAACACACAGGCTGATCGATAGCAATGAGGAGGAAGGAGGGGTGGGAGGTGGCGAGGCGAGGAGAGGAGAGGAGAGGAGGGGAGAAAAGAGGTCCAGGTTTACGGGAAGATAAGCTGGGATCGATAGAGAGACAAGGACTGCTGCTGCGTGGAGAGAGAGGACAGAGGAATGCCAGATGCAGCGGGTTCACACTCGTTCACCTCATCAAACTTGATGGAGGGGAACCTGTGCGTGTGTGTGTGTGTGTGTGTGTGTGTGTGAGCAAAAGTGTGTGTGACAGGGCACTTGGGCAAGATTCATCTCTTGCCTGTCTGAATATACTCAATGTCTGCATCATATAAATGTCCAGATAATAGGCAAGGGGAGCTGGCATGGTTGTGCAGAGGTTAGCAGCGTCGCCTCAAAGAAAGAAGGTTCTAATTTTAAACCTGCCTGTCAACCGGGGCCTGTCACTGTTTGCGTGTCCTTTTTGTGCCTGTTAATTGGTGATTCCAAACTGGCTGTAGGTGTAGATGTGAGCATGAAAGGTTGTCATGAATTAAGTTGGATAAGCAGTTAGGAAAATGGATGGATGGGTCATAGTTGTGGTTGGCATAAATGAAGAAAAACTTAAAGTCTGGATAAAAAAAAAAAAAGTGGAATTCCCTTAGCTGTAATGCCTTGCTACTAAATTCAGGGAAATATGCAGTTCCATCACTACAACACTTCTTAAAGGGGAGCTGTTACGATCATTTTCAGCTCTCTATTTTTAATCTAGCCATATTAAGGCTATCCTCTCTCTCTGAAATGATACAGAGCCAAAAGTAGAAAAATGTTGAAAAACAAATGTTTAGAGACATACGTGAGCTTTTCGTTTAGAGACACATGTGAGCTTTTGGGACTACTTGCTTACCTCATTATTTGAAACACTGGCCATGTTTAACATGAGCATCTGCCAATGTAACAGTACACATGTGACAGAAAATAAGGCAAAGCAAAATAGGTCCATTTTCAGGATTGTTCTCATTAAAAACCAACAGAGCTGCTCAAAGGCCAACACTCTTTGGGCTACTGAAAAAGCTTTTCATATGAAGCTTTGTTGTGGAAAGTGTTGAGAGGAAAAAAAAAAAGAAGGGAACATAAAAGCAGAAGCAACTGGAATTAATTAGCAGTTAGCATTTTACTTTAAGCTGTGTGTGAGAAGGCGCACATACGCCTTATATAATGAGGCTGCACCTCCTCATTATATAAAGTGTATTATACAACAGGATGTATTGTTTTAGAGTTGCTGGGACTTTTCTTGGTGATGTGCAGAGCTATTCTGAAATCATGTTAAGTACAGAGCTAGTAAATGTTTTTATTAACTTTGGAGAAAGCTGGACTAGCCCTTTCCCCATTTCTACGTATTTCTCCTATGCCAAGTTAATTGGCCACTGGATATATTTAGCTTAGTGCTCAAAATGTCAAACTGTTCCTTTAACCATTCACATATGAATTCCATTGCTTCCTACTTTGTTTTTTCTTTAGTCCCATCAAGGACTTAAGAGCTCCTGTAGATCTTTCTCATTAAAAGTCTACCAGGAAAGGGATTATACCTCTTTACAGTATATGCTGGAGGGCTATCAATGTGAAACACTGCAGGAAGTGTTGAGTTGAAAATTGGAAAGGATTGGAAAAAACAAGTGAATCAAAAGGGGATTTCTGTAAGCAAAGAGAAATGAGTACGACATGACTCTTGCTGTACTGATGGAATTAATGCAGAGGAAATGTGGATTACAGTGAATTTATCGGCATAACAGTTTAACACAGAAAGGCGCTGAGTTTGCATTAATAGCAAACAGCATGAGCAGCAAATTAAAGCAGGGGTAGCTGAACATAAGCCTGTTTTTGGTAAAGGCCCGCTTTGTTGTATTAAAAAAAAATAATCAATTTAACGTTTATTGGTGGCAGCTCGTGGTGTCCTACATGTAATTCAGCCAGCAGGGTTGTGTTAGTGTGGATGAACATTGCAACTCTTGGGTGTTTGCATTTAAGTGCAGCACATTTATCTGTGCGTACCCGACACCTGTCAGGCTGGCGCGATGCACATAACCTCTGTCTCCATCGTTCCTGCATTTTTCTCCTCTTCCTTCCTCTATCGCTCTTTCAATCTCTCTGCTCTCACAGACACCCCCCACCCCCCCACCTTGTCTTTTCTGTCATCCCCTCCTCCATTTCCTCCCCCCGACTTCACTCTGTCTGTGATGGCACTCTGTCAGAGAAAAGCTATTTATGATCGGCAACCAATATCCTCACAGAGATAAACACATACCTTGAGAGTGATAGGTAGAAAGAGAGAGAGAACCAGAATTATTAGAGAGAACGAGGGATAAGTGAATTGCGATAGTGCAGGAAAGAAACATAAACCTGCAGAAGAGAAAAATGGACTGAGATATAGAGGAATGTTGCCCTAGGCTGATTACTCACAGCTCTGTGTTTATGTGCGCACGTGATTTGGTTGATGTCAAGGTATACAAGTGCGTATGTGCGTGTCTAAACACATTCACTCTTTGGCCAGTGCGTCTCTATATTCTGCAAGAGGAAGTTGGGATACAAATGACTTTTTCTATCGGAGGCAATTTACTCAAGTCTGCTGCGCCTCTCACTCGCTCGATCAAGCTGACAACTGATTGTAAATGAGAGAGCCCTTCATCACACACTTCAAACAAGAGGTGGCCACCTACTAAAACACACACACACGCACACACATAATGACATAGAGTGTCCTATGACAAGGGCATAGGTTTTGGTTTCAGAAATAAAAGGAGGACAAGGCAGTGCTGGTTATAGAAATAACCATTGATTCTATGAGTGTAAGAGCAGCCATCTAAGGCTTATATCTTGATTGCTAAAAACATTTAGACTTTTTTTTAAATTGATTTTATTTTTTTTGGTGATTTTTGATTTTATTATTTGATTTTATTTATTTTATTATTTTGTTTTTAACAATTCTACAAAGGCAGTATAACACCCCCAGCATAACATCCACCAATCAGATGATCATGGCAGCTAGTATGCAGCCTGAGAGGCAATATCCAGACCACAAACAAGGCTATAATAGGGCGGCAGTAGCTCAGGAGGTAGAGCAGGTCGTCTGATAACCGGAAGGTT
>VVAS01053531.1:12477-27497 GCA_015103295.1 Ptychochromis oligacanthus
TCCTTATCATTTAATAAGGGGTCATTCCATCTCAAATCATCAAATTTATTTATAACATTTTCTGCTCAACAATCTCTCATTTGCCTAAAGATTTTATAGTCCAAAGTTTAGATATATAATGATTGCTGTGAAATTTTAGCTTCATATATCAAATACTTTTTTATATAGTTTTTTGAAAAATGGTCCGTCAACCCACTTCCAGCATGTTTTTTGCACTTTCAAAGGAACATGAATATCTCAAAAACTGTTAAGAAAAATGCCTCAAATTTTCACTGGCTTTTCTTACCATAAAAATGAATGGATCTGTAATTTGGGGTAGGTACATCAAAAAATGATATATAGTTTTATTTCACAATTATGCAAAATAAAACATATAGAAAAGCTTTTACCATGAAATTCTTTTTTCAATCAATTTTCATGCTGGATTGAGCAAATATGACAAGTTGTACAATAAACACAAAGTATCAGTAGATAGTCTAATCCGAAAAGAACAAAATTCTGGAGTTTCTAGATGGTACTTTGATTATAACTGAGAAAGTAATTTTTTTAAATATATGCATATTTTTAATTTTAAGACCTACTGGCCTGGAGGAGTCTTGTAATTCAGGTTAAGTGTAAAATATACTAAGACAAGCACCAAGTACCAAATTTTTCGTATATAAAAATAAATATAGCAAACCAATTAAGAATAATAAAAAAGGGATTAGTAGCTCATTTCTCATGACAAGTTTTGCAAGGCTAAGTTGCCCTGTCCACATGGTGCGATTGGTAGACCAATACAAGCCCCTAACACTAATTCCATGACTGCCATAGGCAAACAAGGATCAAAACAAGGATGAATTTTATATATATGAATAATATATAATATGCTACAGGCCCACAATGATTTGAGATGGAATGACCCTATGGCATCAGATTGTAAATTGAGCTTACATTTCTTTCAGTTTTTGGCTCATAGCAAAACCAATAACAAGTAGTGAGTATTGCAATGGTGAATCCCATACTAAACTAAAATAAGTGCAATCAGATAAAATTTGTCTCCATTTAGAGAGCCACTTTTTTTATCAAATGTAGTTTGCTTTCCAGACTTTGTGCACTCACATGCTGCTGCTGGTAACGAACAGCAATGCCGGTTTGTTATTAAAAACTCATTTCCTGGATTCATTTTGTATTTAGAAAGTTCTGAATGTTGAGTGTGTTTCTGGCGGGCCTGGCTATCGTCCATCCCTTTTAATCAGGGTAACTATAATGGAAACTGAGCCCGTCACTTGCCTCGCCTGAGACACTTCTTCACTGATTGATGGTCTGTTTATGCCAACAGAACCTAGACAGTGTTTGAGTTCTGGGTTCAGCCATCGCTCAGACAAAACTGTGCTGGAGACACTTTGTCTCCACAGTAAACTTTAGTTTATAAACAAGCATCTTACTAAAATCCTCCACACTATTACAGCGTGATGCTGTAGTTTGCAGTAAGAATATGTTGGATTATTTGACCACCTAGATTTATCCTTGTTTTAGCATAAACAAGGTTTCCATCAGTAATGTTCTTGACTCCAGAGGGCTGCTACCAGCCTGGGAAAAGGCCTCATATTGGTCTTGGTTAACAACACGTTATACACCCTTCATAATGCGTACTGTACTGTAATATATAATTGAAATCCTTTAATTTTGTATTGTTTGTATAGTAAACACAAACAGCCTCAGCCGTTGGCTGCTCAGGTTAAGTTTATGTGTGGGTAAACTGAATTAATAATGTACTCATTTTCCTCAGGCCAAGGTCTGACCCTAATCTAAATACCACTGAAATATTTGGTGTCTGTGAAACCTCCACAGAAATTACAACCTTACGAAACAGTTACAAGAAGTGAATCAACACAGTGTCAGCACAATGGTGATATTAGTCTTCATTACACTGTTCATATTTTTATAAAGACACAAATCAGGATGGGTGCAGTTACTCAGAACTTCCAGTTCAGTCTTTCTACAGTGAAGTTGACAGACTTTTTGTTGTCTGTAATTGAGGCAATTTGAGCCAAAAACCTATCTAAGTTGCCAGCCCTTTATGGGGCTCTTTATTAAAGTACATCCAGCTTTATAATGTGCTTATAAATATCAGTGTGCCCTACTACAACTGTCAAAATCATTCCAGTTTACTGTGGTTTGCAGCCACACACCATCCGTTCCAGCAGTGTGAGCTTTTAGTAAGTCAAAGTGCTGCCGTCGGGTAAACACTGCCCTCTTTGTCGCCACGCTAACAAAGGCGGCGGTGATATAATGTCAGGAGAAGAAGAACGAGGGGTGGAGGATGGGATCTGCTGGCCTCTTGTTGTGTTCTCGACGTTCCTTTCCCCAACAGGTCACAGGATTAGCGCAGCCTTTTTCCACGCCCTGTAAAATCACAAATGCTTGCGTCATTCGTTCACGAACTGTACATTAGCGGGCATTGTTTACAGCACCAACAGGGCTGTTTCAGGGCAAAAAAGGCCCACTCGGAAATGTAGCATCCACTTCTCGTCCAGAGTTGAGAGCAGAGCAGTGTGAAAATGTGGGTGTGTGTTGTAGTAACAGCTGTGAGCTGTTTGGACTGAGTCGAGATAGAGGACACCATTTACTGTAATTCCTAAATCACAACAGCACCACATTTGGGGATTTCTAAGATTGCATTGTTTCATAGAATCTTTAATTTGGTGTTAATACCTGACATTTAAGCACAATCTATGTCTATACTGGTCATTTAAAGGAATCCAGTGAGATTAATATACATACAACATAATGTAAAGTGTTGATGAAGACCCTTTCTTTGCCAGTGCTTTGTGCATACACAGAGATCGAGTTTGATAGTATTTTATTAAGTCTGAATCTACATCGGCTATTTAGTTTGTGCTTGCTGACTTTATTCTAAAAATTCTATAGAAATGGCCATTTCATATAGACTGTTACACTATTTTTCTCAGACGTTCTGTGTTTGACTCTGTCCTCCTTCTTATGCATATGGTTTTCCAGGTACAGGTAGTGGCTCCCTCTCCCACGCCATCCTGCGCACCATCTCCCCAACGGGTCACCTCCACACAGTCGAGTTCCACCAGCAGCGGGCAGAGAAGGTGGCCGAGGAGTTTAAGGAGCACCGTGTGGATCATCTAGTCACTGTGAGGAACCAGGATGTGTGCAAGGACGGGTTTGGAGTGATAGGGGTGGCAGACGCCGTCTTCCTTGACATCCCCAGCCCCTGGGATGCAGTGGGACACGCTAAAGCTGCTATGAAGAAGCAGGGTAAGAGTGAGTGTGCATGTGTGGGAGAAAGAGAGCTGTTGTGAGTATTTCTGAATTATTTTACCTAAATGTAGTAAGATGACCACCAAATCAGGGTGTTTCAAGTAGCTTGATCTGTTCCACCATAGCTGTGAACTGCAAAGTTAGGCAGGGCTAATTAGTATTTCTGCTTCAGTATCACTGCAGTGGAGGATAGTCACACAGAGCCCGGCTGCTTGGTTGCAGGGCCAAACCAACGCCAGTGCCCTCCCCTGTCCTAACACCCAGTTTATGTGTGCCAAAAGTGACGTCATGACTGTCTGTAGTGTCATGCCCTACCTTTGGCTTGTCCTGTACCTCACAATTTCTGTAACCTGGCACAGGCTGGAGGCAGAAGTCTTCCCAGATGGCACAGAGAAAGATTACAGCTGGAAAAACCCTCAACAATCACTTTGCTTCCTGTTTTGACTTCTTCTGTTCCCAATCCAGCAGTGAAGCGGTGATGTTTTTTTCTGAGCAGCAACACTTGTCATTTAGCAGTGGACTGCAGCGAGTACAGCAAAGGTATAAATGTTTATGGTGCTGTGCTGATGTCACACTTCACTTATGCAATGACCGATGTGTTGATCACCACGCAGAGAATGAAGAGAAATCTGCTTGTACAGTCTCTTTTTGTTCAGCTCTCAGTTCTTTTTTTTAGCCTCAGTGTTTGTGGTTTAGTTTCCCTCCTGCGTCCCTGTTTCTGTATCAGCGTTGTTGTACTGTTATTACAACAATCAGAGCTATGTTGTAATGTAATAAGGCTTTATTTTGAACATGTTAAAATAATACAACAAAAAAAAAGCACAAACAAAATAAAACACAAGGAATAATCGTAATAAATAACATTTTCAAAAAGGAGTAGGAAGAAGCATAAGCTTATTTAATCCCACCCCCTCTCTACTATTTAGTAACTAACAATCACCATTCTTGCTTCCTGTTTATGCCCTATCCTGTCATAAATCCTTCTTTACCATTTGTTCCATATATTTGGTTTTATGACCCCAGTAACACTCCAAGAGATATTTACAGGTTTACATTCCCATGTTCCCACCTTTCTGGAAAAAGGTACTGGAAAAATTTGAAAATCTGACTGTAGAGGGCAAATAATGACCAGTGAAAGAAAAGTGAGGTAATAATAATCATTTGGAATAATTAATAATTTTAATCCCACACTGTGAACTGTGGTACAGCTCGTGTCCACCTGTCGCTCTTGAATTAAATATATAATAAGAAATTTTCCCTACATCTTACAGTGATCTAACTATGCAGGAAAAAAAGAAAAGGGGCCATTGGGATCCTGATAATTAAACAGGTACTTGCCTGTGTGTGTACATATACTTGGTGTGTATATGTGTCCTCAGACAAATAATCACCGCCGCCTGATGATGACTTTTGCGTGACTCGTCCTGGTGCGGCAGGAAGATGACTGTGACCGAGCACATTTTAAAACACCAGTCCATGAGTCTATCCCCCACCCCCACGGCCGTGTCACCTCGCTCTGCACTCCCAGAACAAACAATCGATCCTGCTCTCCAGCTCTCATTAACTTTGTCCTTGTGGTATTTCATAGTCACAGGAGCACAATCTAAGCTCTGCTAGTGATGTAGAAAGCATGTCGGCGTTTTGATGACAACCAAGATCCGCAGCGTGCCCGGGCATGTTGGCAGTTCACTGAGGTGGACAGTGCTTAGTGATAAAGTCAGCGTGAGTTGTGAATAGCTCACAGAAACTGCACCTTTAGCCCTCCGACCATTTTATTTAAAAATGTGCGTGTTTGCATGGCCAAACACAGCAACCACAGTTGTGGTGGTCTGCATCATGACCTGATTGTTAAATTTCTAGAGAGGTTCACGCCAGGGTGCAGCGGGATACATCTGAGGCTGATGGGCTGGTCACCAGTCCAAGCCAACCCGCTGAAAAACTTTCCGTTCTGGTCACCGGCCAATGTATTTGTACATCTGTAAATAATCCATAATGACATGCCTAACAATAGAAAGGTAACACACAGAGAAAGTAAACAAAGCTCTTTTTATTTTTTAATTTGCACAAATACTAGAGATATTATATAAGCATTTCTTCTAGACCTACTTTTGAGAACATGAGTGTAAATTTTGATCAGTTTTCTGTAAAACAATTTAAGCCATAAATCATGGTTCTCATATCTTTACATGCAAAATTATTGAGCTTTACATAGTTGCCCAAAACAGGGACTGCAGGAGAAGCTCAGTACGCACACACCAAGGCTGCCCTGAGAAAAGGTCACCTTGACCAAAATATCTGAATATACCTGTGTAGAAGTTTTTCCCCTCTTTATTTCTTTTAAAAACAAACTATTCCAACTCTTCTATTCTGATATCAAGCACCAGTTCAATAACAGGTTAATTTTACCCAAATTGAATATATGAATGAACATAGCCGATGATAAAAACACAAACTGGAGTTAATGTTGCATTATGGCTGATAATGGAAATTAAATATGAGTGTGTTCAGCTCCGAATTTTAGTATTTGGTTGAAGGAAAACTACTTTTCCAATATTTATGCTACCACCACAACCACTGAAGTTTTCTAAGAAAATCAGTCTTATTCAACATCTCAATCAAAAACAGTGCAGGTCAGAATTAAGATGCAGAAGATGAGTATTTTATAAGGCTTAAAGCTAGAGTTCATAAATGATTTTATAAAGTAAGGCGCAATGTGAGGAGGAATGCAGAGGGGGCGAGGATGCTGCCCTGCAGCTCTCCCACCTCCTCTCTGACTCCCTTTTATGGTGCCACTGCTACATATTCCTTTCATGAGCTGTTGGCCCTTGCGTGCACACAGACAGACACACACACAAAGATACAGATAAATAGAGTGCAGCCAGATCTCTGTTGCAGAAGCAGTCCCATGACCATACAGGGTCATGCTGCAGGCAGAGAGCTGCTCAATGTGGCTCCACAAGGAAAGGTTTGCTTTACTTCCCACTGCTCAAACTGGGTTTTCCTCAGAACAACACTGCCCCAAAATGCTTCAGCCAAAGATAAAAAACATGTAATAGTAAACAAAATGAACAAAGAGGGAGAATGGGGGTTTGTGTGCTTGATGATAGGGAGACAGTCCCCAGAAGCAGGTTTTCACATTCTGAGGCTCCCAGAAAGAGACGCACTTGCTGGTGATTTGAAAAACAGTGGCTATTGATTGCAATTAATTAAAACACTAGATTTCTGAGTATGTTATCTTTGGCTTCTATCATCAATAAATGCATAAATCGAGCTTTGATTGTAGAAAAAGGACATTCCTTTTACCTTCAGAACCTGCCTGAGAACTGGACGGAGACTCAATAGAAAACTGCTGAGAGCAAGTTTTCTAAAGTGTAAGACAAGTGGCAGTGAAATATTGCCCCTTTTTTTTTGAGTTGTAATTCTCCTAAAATTTTGGCGAGCAGCCTGGCCCTCTGTTCAGCTGTTCCCTGAGAAGGATCCTGAATCCTAACAGAGCAGCCCCTCCCTTCTCCCTCACAGACTTATGGGTGGTATTATGCAAGCATAAAGCAAACATGTCCCATGGACTCACACTCAAGAACCCTGAACTTTACAACTAGGGATCGTAGTTTCATGCAGCTATAGAAGTTATTCATGGGCACACAGTTGATATTCAAGGCCTTTAATAACCGTTTGAGACACCTGTGTATAATCATCAACCCAACCCAAGCTGTGTATTCATCCTGGTTTCCAGGAGACCAGTGAAATGTGTTTATCACTGTCTCGAGGGAGAGCACAGGTCCTGTTGGCCAAAGGAACGACTGCTATCTGAATAATCCTGAAGTCTCCTTTAGTGTTTACCAGACACAATGGACCGCAGAGCTGATCTTTATTTCATCAACTAACTGTGTAGGACTTGATCACAGATGGAAACCATGTCCCATGAGGTATCGCTCTGTATAATCCTCTTACAGTTACAAAGTCGAATTGCAACAGTTTTTCAACTTTTGGATGCTAAGCAATTAAAACACCATAGCAATGTTCAGTAAAGGTTATAGAGAGAGAACATCAGATACTTACGTGGGCTAAATGATGTATTTATTGACAGCATAGGGACACTCCTGTATATGTTGCCTGAAATAACAAGTCAGTCTCGGTAAATGGGTAAATGTGGACTCACAGAGGCCACAGACGTGTCTGAGTCTGAAACAAAATGTGAGAACAGCTTTTTTGTATATCCAGAAAGGCAAATTTTTTGCCATGTTAACTTTGACTCCCCTGACTTTTCATTCAGTGTAACCGTCAGGTCAGAAATTAGGCTTGTCATCAGAGCAGGTACTTGGGTACCAAGTCTGTGCCAGAGTCCTAAAAATGTAATGGTAGACCTGCATGTTCTTTCTGTGGTGCAGTAGATGCTGTACAGTGTGGTGTAACAGCAGGTCCACTGACCAAAATGTCACTGATCCGGGACCAAGAGCCATACTGCAACGACTGTGGTAGAGCATTTCATATGAGCGAAGGAAACCTCCAGTTTTGATTAGATAAGCTGCTCAAGTAGACACATCCAGATTGTCACAAAGGATTCAGAGTGAGAGTTTGTCTTAAAAATATGGTGTCACAGTATTTGTATTTTGGAACGTTATTGTTGGTGAACTGTGACAGCTGCATTTGTTGTAGAAATGCTCTTCTATGCTTGTGGGGTTTGTCAGCAAGTCTAAATGGCTGTTTAAGGGCCAAGAACTGGTTTTAGAGTCAGGGGTAGAATCAGGTTAGATTAAAGGAAGCACATCAGTATTTATTATCAGTTTACTGCACTGATTGGCTGGAAAATCTCTCTTTTCTCCATATTACACCCTTTTTAAGGCATTTAGGATTTTAAGTATAAGATGTTTGAATTTGTTAACCCGGACCCCAGACCAATACAGCTGCACCGCTCAGTCACATTCCTTGCTCTTCCGGTCAGCCAGTGAGAGTTTTCTTGGCTCATTGCTCCGACCTCCCGCTGCGATCACAGCAGGGTTTCATTTGGAGACGAGAGGCCGCGGCCAGTGGGTGATCTGTGTTCATTAGAGCACCGGCTCATCCCCTGATGATCCACAAGCTACAGCCTGGAGCCCAACAAGTCACAGGACTGCTTTGTTAGGAAAGAAATATGCTTGGATAGTGCTATGGGGTGTTGGGAAAACAAATTATTAATAGAAGGTGTAGTATCAGGGGTTTCCCAACAGTGAGACTAAATGTCTTCTCAATCCATATCAAGTCTTCATTATTTTCTGTCAGGGCTGTTTTTAAGCATTATTTTTCAAAAAGAGAAAACATGGAAAAACACCTTCTGTACCTTCATGGATGCTTTGAGAAAGACTTGATTTCCCCAAAAGAGTGATAATTCATGTGTTGGGCATAATAACAATGAGAAGAGAGTTTTGAGTTTTATGCATATGGATAAAGTCACGTTGTGGTAGAACTCATACTTGTGCGGCGGCAAAGGAGATAGCAGTTTGTTACTGAAAATAGTGGTTTTTGTGTTTTGGAGGCTAGACAGGAAGTGACTGTGTTTTCAGAGCAGTTGTTTACAGCACCCCTTTGGTGATTTTTGCATATGCATTACCCATCCCTTTAAGACATGTCAAAAATCACCAGAGCCAACCCCGTAGTGGTGCCAGAGGATCACCAGGTTCTTAAGCCTTGATTATACTATCCATGTCTGCGAGTCCCCCAGAGTCCACTTTTGTCTGAGCGACATAAATTTCATCATCAGATGGTGAGCGCGAGGGTCCGTGCAAATTGTCCATGTGCCTGCATGTTTTTTGTGACCATGCACACTTGTCTGAAGAGACTTTACATTGCAATGCACAAACAATGCATGTGCCCCAGGCAGCAGACTTCAAAGAAATATAGCAGGAATGACTACTCAGTTGTGGTGTGTCCAGCTGTCCGTGTCCACAGCGGAGCATAATCAAGGCTTAAATCAGTGAAATGAATTCTTGGTAGAAGTTCAGTCTGTTTACATCAGTGCAGTGAAGTGACTATCATTGGCATGAGTTAACAAAGAAGAGTGCTTAAAAGAACATGGTCACACATGGTCTTTATACTTTTTTTGGGGGGGGGGCATCGAGTTCACTGTTGTCTTGTTTTCTGTCTTGTGTCTCCTGCAGGAGGTCGGCTGTGTTCCTTCTCTCCGTGTATAGAGCAGGTTCAGAAGACGTGCGAGGCGCTGGAGGATCAGGGCTTCAAAGACATCAGCACCATGGAGGTCCTGCTGAGGGAGCACGAAGTCCGAACTGTCTCCCTACCGCTGCCCGACTTCGGTCCTGATCCCGTCGCCATGGAGGAAGCGCCTCCCACTGCTGCTCCAAACCACGCCTCCATCACACTGAAGACCACCACACTGCCCAGAGAAATGCCCGGCCACACAGGGTATCTTACCTTCGCGACCAAACCAAGAACCTAAAGCTCAGAGTGAGAGGGATTTTTCTGGAACTCAGTTTATAATCCACCGCATTCTGGTGTCATTTCTAAGGCTGTGATAATCCAGCAGAGGTACCATGCTCCTCTGGGTCCCGCCTGCCACTGCAGCACCGAGAGGATTTACAGTTTTGTGTGTTACATAATTTGTGCTCCGTCAGTTGGCACTGGTTTATTGCTTTCACCAAGCAGGAGTGAAAATCAACTCAAGAGCGATTTCATTTGAGAAGATTAAGATTTATAACTCTCAGATTATAACTGATTATTTGGCTCCCCCTTTTATAAGAATCAGAGATAATCTCTGCTTTTATTTGTTGAAGTATTTTTTTATTCAATAAATTACATAAATAAATAACAATAATTGTGACAATAGTTTTGTATTTCTTTTGTACAGTAGCGACACTTTGAAGATTTAAAATTTAGATTTGATTTTAGCAACTCTCTGCACAAAAAAAGCTGGCTGTAGTACTTCCTCCACACAGACACCTCCACATGTCATAACCACGTTGACTGACTCTGCTGTCAGATGCGTCCTTTGAGGTTTCCCACTCCCCTCTTTGAGAGGAGAGATCCGGTGCACTGGGAAATCATTGCTGCTGTATTTAATTTGAACTCTGGGTGTTCCCATTTGTCATCTCACAAAGGTTTTTATTTTTTCTTTGTAAAGCATTACAGGAAGAGTGTAACCAAAGAAATGCTTTATGCATAAGTTGTTTTCTATTCTGTTGGTAGATGATCTTTTTTAACCCCTTATTGACCAAAATTTCAACTTTTCTGCTTCTCCACACCCACCCGAAAAGGCAGAAAAGGGTCTTCCCCAAACTGTTCCCTCAAACCTGGAAGCATAGAATTGTCCAAAATGTTTTGGTATGCTGAAGCATTAAGACTTCCCTTCACAGGAACTAAGGGCCCCAGGACAACCCCAGAAAAACAACCCCACAGCATTATCCCTTCTCCACCAAACTTTACAGTTGGCACAGTGCAGTCAGGCAGGTAACATTCTCCTGCCATCCAGCAAACCCAGACTCGTCCATCAGGCTGCCCCACAGAGAAGCATGATTTGTAACTCCACAGAACACGTTTCCACTGCTCCAGAGTCTAGTGGCGGCGTGTTTTATACCACTCCATCCGACGCTTGGCATTGCGCCTGGTGATGTAAGGTTTGCATGCAGCTGCTCGGCCATGGAAGCCCATGCCACGAAGCTCTCAGTGCACAGTTTTTGAGCTGATGTTATTGTCAGTTGAGGCTTGGAACTCTGCAGTCAGGAGAGCTTTGGCAACTTTTACACACTATGCACCTCAGCACTCACCAACCCCGCTCTGTAACTTTACGTGATCTGCTACTTCATGGGTGAGTTGCTGTGCTATCTACACACTTCTACTTTGCAATAATACCACTTGTGGAATATCAGAGGGAAGAAATTTCTCAAACCGATTTGTTGCAACGGTAGCCTCCTATTACAGTACCAGGCTCAAATTCAGTGAGCTCTTTAGAATGACCTATTCTTTCACAAACATTTGTAAAGGCAGACTGAAAGCTAGCAGTGGGACTGAATGAAATACCTGAATTCAGTGATTAAGAGGTGTGGCCACCATTATTTCTGCTAACATTTATTGGCACCAAGGCACAAAATCAAGCAGGAGTTTAGTAAAGTTGTGAAATAGAACTGACTTTTCCAGTGCCTTGTCTGGTTTGTATTCCACCATCAGATGGGAGTCTGATGGTAGAGAAAGTGAGTAATGCTCCCTGTCAAAAAGGTGGTGTTAGTAGCTGATTCATTCTGTAAAATGTGATGGAGTCTGGGAAGGTGCGTCCACTGCTTGGTGTTGGTGCAGTGTTGTCTTTTTTTAATGCTTATTATTTCTGCATTTTCTGCCTTTAGATGCAAGATCTGACATAAGAAATATTTGTTCACAAATGCTTGCAAAGAGCTGATAAAGACAGCAAACAGTTGGCATCTAAAAATCCACACATTTCCCTTGGGATTTGGTACATGGAGCTTTAAAATAAAAGTGCAAATGGCCTCGTCTTCAAGGTGAACACACTCAAAATAAATGCACTGCTAAGATATCAGTGTTGGCTTTCCTTGTGCTGTTCCATCAAAATCCAGCTTTAACCCCTTAACCATTTTTTTTTTTTTTTTTTTTTTATTTGGAGTGTGGCTTCTTTGAGTGACGGGTGAATGGCAACACAGGCGCTAACAGAAGTGACTGAGCTGAAAATCTCGACTGTGATACTGGTGCCTTTTCAGTGACGAATATTGACTTAATTAAACGTACAAGCAGCCAATCCAAGAAGCCTGTGTTGGTCATTGAAATTCTAATATTTTAATGTATGTCTCTAATACTAATTACCAGTTATCTGTGTCTGTGTGTGATGCACCCATACAGTCTGTGTATGCTCCAAGCTTGCTTGTGTTTGCTGTACTCTCAGCACTCCACCCACTGATCCTAAAATGGTCACCCTTGGCTCCAAAACAAACAACATGATGACAGCCAAAAAGCTACAGCTGAGCCTTCATAATGGCACTTGACGTTGGAGTGGACAATTTTTTTTATTTTATTTTTTTTCATCCAGTTTTCATGGAGTTATTCATCTGAAGTAGTTCTGATGAAGGACAAACTAAAAACGCTGCAGTACCTCATACTTCAAGATCTTTTGGCTTTCAGAGGTCAAAATATTTTGTCTTGAAAGACTACTTGTGTATTTATAGCAGCAAGGGTGAAACTTCTCTTAGGACACTAACTAAACATTCAGAAAACTGAGTCATGTAATTGAGGCCTAAATGATGCCAACCCAGCTGCAGACCAGAAGCAGCAGGTTTCTCCAGAGGGTCTAATCTGCCCGGCCGAGGCTGGGAATAGCAGCTCTGAGCTGCTGGAAATCCTACTGATAATCAGCTTGTCATCTGCCCTTCTGAGCCGAGCGCTGACACCTGGCAAATGTCCCTCAACTAGAGAGCGAGGAGAGCTGCACGGGACGAAGCAGCACGCGCCAAGATCAGAGTGAGGCGAGAGGGTGTTTCAGGCCTCTGCAGGTCTGATTAGCGGGGATAATGATGAAAAGGAGGCTGAGTCAGAGTTATCAATTTCAAGACCACAACAGTTGAGATTTTGTTTGAGGGAAGATTTTTCATTTAAAACTTGCTTTAATTGAAAAATTTACAAGATGATGAATATAGTTTGTTTTGGTTCTCAGTAGGAGAAGGGGGGGGGGGACTAGTTAAACTATTAAAACTAGTTTCTAATTTAATTAAGGCCAGTAAACAGGTTTTGGATGGAGATTATGCAAAAAATAGGAACCACAAGTTGAGCTAGAGGCATTGTTTTAAGATTTAAGTAGTTTGGGTTTAAGAATTTTACAGAGACTTGGGGACTAAAATAAGATGCCTGTGGGCAAATTCAAAGATAAGCTCCAACACTGAAATATGCACAAGATGTGTGTTCTGTTTTTTTGTTTTAAAGATTAAAATAGTTGCTCTTTTCTGGTTATTGACAGAAATAACCTCAGCTGAAGCTTGTAGTGTGGAGAAAAGTATAGACTGATTGATTTTTTTTTTTCTTTCCTCAGTCAGTTCAGTCATCCTCACAGTTGGAGTTCGTCCACCTCCCACAGATCTGTATCACCACACTCTACAGAACATCGCATTGTCCTCATGCCACCAATCTGATTCTTTTTTTTTTTTTTTCCCCTCATTGGGTTACATTTTTGTGTGTACACCGTGTTGCTTTTATTTGAACGTATGTGGTCTGCAGAAGCTTCTGTAGTTTTCTTTTAACCCTTTAATCCTGGCGGGACTAAAACAGAACGAGAGGGAGATGAGAAAAGTAGCGATGATTAGATTAGAGGCTGAAAAGACTAAAGCTGTGTTGTTGCTCTGCTTCAAATAAACCTCTTACACAAAGAGGCTTCTGTCAGAACGGCAGCAGAAATGGATTTCGTTTGATCAATATCTGCATTTATTGACGTCTGAGCCTGTTTCTAGAGTGGATGTGTTTCATTATTTATGTCAGTAAGATTAAAAGAAAGGGGATCGGTTTCCAGTAATAAAATTACCTGCAGATAATTTATGTACTAAAGGTCAGAGGTCAACGGAGCTGCAGTTCTGTCAGGGGTCAGTGTGCAAGGACACATCAGGACATGATCTGTAGACGTACAGTGGATATAAAACGTGTACACACCCCTGTTAAAATGCCAGGTTTTTGTGATGTTAAAAAATGAGACCACAATAAATTGTTTCAAAACTTTTCCCACCTTTGATGTGACCCATAACCTGTACAATTCAACTGAAAAACAAACAAATCTGTTAGGGGAAAAATATTTTTAAAAAATGTACAATAAGCTGGTTGCATAAGTGTTTGCAACCTTAAACTAACACTTTGTTGAAGCACCTTTTGGTTTAATCACAGCATTCAGTCTTCTTGGGTAGGAGTCTATCAGTGTGGCACATCTTGACTTGGCTGTATTTGCCCACTCTTCCTCCCAAAAGTGCTTTAAATCTGTCAGACTGTGAGGGCATCAACAGATTTTTCTATTGGATTTAGGTCTGGGCTCTGGCTGGGCCATTCCAAAACTTTAATTTTTATGTGAAGCCATTTTTTTGTTGGTTTTGGATGTATGCTTGGGTCATTGTCATGTTGAAAAATGAAATTCATCTTCAGCTTTCTAGCAGATGCCTGAAGGTTTTGGGCTAAAAGTGACTGGTATTTGGAACTGTTTATCATTCCCTCCACCTTGACTAAAGCCCCAGTTCCATCTGAAGAAAAGCAACCCCAAAGCATGATACTGCCACCAACATGCTTCACCGTGGGTATGGTGTTCTTTTGGTGAGGCAAACTGTTGTTTTTGTTCCAAACACACCTTTTGGAATTGTGGCCAAAAAGTTTCAACCTTAGTCTCATCAGCCCATAGCACATTTTCCAACATGCTTTTGGGAGACTTAATTTATTTATTTTTCAAATTGTAGGTGGGCTTGGATGTTTTTCTTTGTCAGAAAAGGCTTCCATCTTGCAACCCTACCCCATAGTCCAGACATATGGACAGTAAAGGAGATTGTTGTCACATGTAGTACACAACCAGTGCTTGCCAGAAATTCCTGCAGCTCCTTCAGTGTTGCTGTTGGTCTCTTGACAGCCTCCCTGGCCAGTTTTTGTCGTTGTCTTTTCATCAATTTTGGGGGGACATCCAGTTCTTTGCAATGTCACTGTTGTCCCATATTTTCTCCACTTTTTGATGACTGTCTTCAATGCTGTGTGTACCCTTCTCCTGACTGATACCTTTCAGCAATGAGATCCCTTTGATG
>VVAS01053540.1:0-14871 GCA_015103295.1 Ptychochromis oligacanthus
AGCCTGACCGATTCCCCTTGTCTCTTTCCCAACATTTCCTGTCTATCTGTCCCATAAATGAAAAAAAAAAAAATTAACATTGTCAAAATCACTCTGCTATGTTGGGGCTGCTGTCAGAGAAGAATTCTTTAAAAATGTAACTTTAATTATGTTTTTCCTTTGTGTATGATTGTTAAACATCATTGCAAATTTATGGGAATGTATGAGCGTTTTGGGGTGGGCTTTATTGTACCCTCCAGCAGTGTTGGATCTCACTGTCAGATTGACCTGAGGTGTTCATTCAAACGTGATCAAATGCGAGCTGATAAAAAATGATGAACTCCCATTTTCTTCAGTTTCAGCTGCTTTTGCTCAGCATTTTCTCCAAGTTCACATATTTTAGGTCAAGTTCAAGCATTTATTTTATTTCCTGATATTATGAAGTAACACAAGGATAGCTCATTAACGTCTTTTTGTCCACAAACAGACAAAAATATGTTCCTCAGATGCTGAACGGATCCAATAATGACATGCAAAAGGAGAAAAAAGAAAAGAAACTGACACAAAACATGGAAGTGTGAGACATATGACCATCACCAGCACAGCCTAATGAGTGTGTAAATCCACAGACTTAAAACTGGAGAAATATAGTTGTCGGACATTCCCAGTATGGTCTGGCTAGTTGCCACCAGTGATATGAGATCATCAGAAGTATTTGGTCCCCTTAGTGAGAAATGTTAGGAAGCTTCTTTAAATCTCCAAGTGTCAAATTAGGTCTTTATAAATATACTCTTTCTCTTGCAAAGGAGAATTTAAACCTCAAGAGTTTTATTTTCCTTGTTAAGTAAAGGTTAAATAAAAAAACAGTTTTTTTCCAAGGACTGCTGACTGTGTTACGAACACATTCATGTTATTTACTAATTTTAAAATCAAATCAGCCACAGGAAAAGAGTACATGACTATGAAAGGTCATTATCCTCTTCTCTTTTGCCCTTGTTCACATTTTAAATGTAAGTGATCTCTGTGATACACGCTCCCTCTCTCCAGACTCCACAGGTAGCTGTCTGATGTCTCCTGCACATCAGGGGTCCTCGTGGGCCCAGATCACACGGAACTCCTGTGGACTCTCATATTAAAGGCTGTGGCTCAAAGAGACTTAGAGCCTTACATCTTTTCAGTGTGTAGTCCACAGCACTCTGTTTGTGTATTTAGCTCTCAGAGCTGTGCCACTAGCAATACATGACTCAATAAATAAGCAATGAAATTATTTGGGGGATTTGGAATTGGTATGTCGGGCTGCACGGTGGTGCAGTGGTTAGCACTGTTGCCTCATAGGAAGAGGATTTTGGATTTGAGCCTGCTGTTGGCGGGGGCCTTCCCATGGATGCTGCATGTTCTTCCTCTGGCTATGTGGGTTTTTTTCAGGTGCTCCCCTTTCCAACCCCTTTCCAGTCTAAAAACATGCACGTTCGGTTAGCGGGTGATTCTAAATTGGCTTTAGGTGTGAATGTGAGAGTGAATGGTGTGGTGACCTGTCTGGGGTGTATCCCCGTCTCTTGCCCAATGACAGCAAGGCTAGGCTCCAGGCTCCCTACAACCCTGACTTGGACAAATTCTACATGTTTTTTTTTCAATTCATTCCCAATCCTCACAAGGAATATTTGATAAGTTTTTGTTAAATCTGATAATATTTAACTAAATGGCCTAAAATTAAAATGAACAAGGCAGAAAGAATGTCGTTTTTAGCAACATGATGGCTCAGTGGTTAGCACTGATGCCTCACAGCGAGACACTCATCTTCAGATTTGTGAAAACTCGTTCGCAGACAGCCAGGCAGTTTATATTCAAATGATACAAAATGTTTGATTATGACACATGCTGGAGATAGGAGCATGTCATGCTGATCATGTAAATCATGAGGAAGGGCTATTTCAGGCTAATGAATGATTTACAATCAGGCCTAACATGGAAATTATTCTTTGTCTTCTTTTCTAAGACTCTTTTTTAATAGGCTCAATTACACTTTGATTACTTCTGCAGACTCTCGGAATGAAAACTATTAGGCTCATCTAAATCTGGTTAGGTCATACTGTGAACCTGCCACTGTTAAAGTTTACAAATACTTAGTGGTTTTATGTTTTTGTGTTGTATTGCTGGCCTCCTTTTTATTGTAATTTTTGTAAATTTGCTGTGTGCTAAACACAATCTGGGAACGCATCGGCTACTGTCTGATATCTAGGCCAAGACTGCCTGTTACATGTGCAGGTCGATGTTCACCAACACATTTCAAAAAGCTAATAAAAAGCAAAATCATGATCAGCTGATAGCCAGTAGTTTTGAGAATGCAAATCCAAATGCAAAGCCTCTTTTACTCTCCACATGTACTGTTCACCTACATGCAACCTGCTCAAATGTGAGTGGTCAACAGAACTCATACAGCGAAAACCAGAAAGCTTTTGGGACCAAAAGTCTTGTCATTTGCCCACAGATTCTGCATATTTATATGCAGATATCTGTTTATAGATATTAACCTCGCTGTAACCACAAAATATTTTGTCTTTTAACTGCGGTGTTATCACACATATCCCACCTGTGAAAACCTGTTGCCCCTTGTTTAATTTGTTCTGAAGTGGACCTCGAGTGGCACAGCGCTCCACACCATTTCTACTCTGAATTTTCATAATTTACCATCTTATGTAGCTGTCCACTCTCCTCTCACTGTCCCAGCTTCTATCCTACAGGACTTGTATAGTGTAGTACACATTTTATCAGTAACTGGCAACTTTTCAAAGGAGGGCCTCATGAGTCATCCACAGAAACCTGATACACTTTGTCCATGCAAGCATCTGTGTGTGTACATGCACACACTTCCTTACACACACGCGTGCAGCAGAGATATATATTTTTACATCCCTGCATTGCAGCGACAGAGAATTTGTGACCTTGTTCCGCTTCACTCTGAGATAAAAAAAAAGAGGAATTCAAAAGGAGTCATGATATCAAATGCCTCAGAAATACATTTGAAGAGATTTGAGGGAAAAGAAACACCAAAAAATAGGGATTGTGTCCATGCCATTGATGATTCATTGCCTCTGTTACTAAAAAATAAATTCCCCTCACAGCCAGTGATTAGTTTTGGAACAGTTGGTGAGCGAGGGACACAAAGCGCTGCATATGGCTGTGATGAAGCCGCATGAGCTTCTGTTAGTGGCTCATCCCAGTAGGTTTTGTGTTTTTATTTATTTTTTTTTATATTCTTCCACAAGAGGGGAGCTCTGACATGAAGAGAGATCAAATAGCACATAAAAGCTACATCAATAGTACAGGGTTACAAAATGATAACCAGAGCAGCCTCCTCTGCTGTAAATTCACAGCATGCATCAGTCTTTGTAAAGGCACAGGTTAATGTACGGGAAGATGAATCCTATTGATGTGTGATTCAACGAGCTCCTCCGAGGTTAGATGGAGAGATTGATCTAAAACTGAAAGACAGCATGAGGGGAAGTCAGTAAACACTCAGGTTCGGACTGAAACATACTCCTCTCTCTTGCTCTTTCTCTCTTTCAACCAGCCTCTCATCTGTGAGATTACTGTTCCCATGGCAACGCAGCTGATTGCACAAAAATTGCTGTGGTTGTGGGAGCCATGGCAACACATTGGATTAAATTATCCTCCCTCCTTATGTTGCAGTTTTACGTACGCTTAGTCACGTCACCCTATCATGACGACACCCGGTCTCAGTCAGGGCAGCTAGTGGTCACATGGTTTGTCATAGCAGCAAGATCTGGAGCCTCCATCAACACTACTTTGGTATTTTTTTCCCCTTTTATAGTTTTTCACAATTGGTAAGACACATTTCTAGAAACCTTCCACCCTTTTGTCAAAACTGTAATCAGGAAATGTAATTTTCAAACTACATTCACAAAATGTCACATCAAAACTGTTTTATCTGCAGTCAAAATAACAACACTACTGAGCAGAAAAAAATGGAAAACACAGTGTTTGGGGCCTGTAGCACCAGAACAAATGTTCAGTCCTACCACCCTCGTGTGGGCATCTTGCAATTCTATAAAAATTAAACATATATAAATATATACACATACAGTGCCCTGAAAAAGTATTTTCCCCCTTCTTGATTTCTTAGTTTTTTGCATGTTTGTCACATTTAAATGTTTCAGATCATCAAGCAAATTTTAATATTAGACAAAGATAACCTGAGTAAATACAAAATGTTGTTTTTAAATGATGATTTCATTTGTTAAGGGAAAACAGCCATCCAACCCTACCTGGTCCTATGCGAAAAAGTAATTGTTCCACCTGGTTCCAACTGGTTGTTCCACCATTGGCAGCAAGAACTGCAATCAAGTGTTAGGAATAACTGGCAATGAGTCTTTGACATAACTGTGGAAGAACTTTGGCACACTCTTCTTTGCGTATTTGTTTTAATTTAGCCACACTGGAGGGTTTTTGAGCATGAACGGCCTGTTTAAGGTTGTGCCAAAGCATCTCAGTCAGATTTAAGTCTGGACTTTAAGTCTGGAATTACTTTTTCACATAGGGCCAGGTATGTTTGGACAGCTTTTTTCTCTTAATCATCATTTAAAAATTGCATTTTGTATTTACTCTGATTATCTTTGTCTTTTTCACCCTTTATACCTCCCACCTCCTCTACCAGTGAAGAGTGTGCCTCCTTTTGTATTTTTCCATACAGTTTAAGAATTACAGTTATTTTGTTTCAATAGCTAGGTTCAGAACGTCAGGGCCTCCACCCTTGACTGCTGCCCAATGCACATCTCACTCGGCCCCTACAGCACCTCCTACAGGTGGTGGGCCCACAGGTGGCAGGAACAATGTTGCTTTTTCAGGCTGCACCTGACCAGGTTCCACGGGCTAAGGCCCAGCAACAAAAGTAAATACAGGAAGAAGATGCTGTGACTTGTGGATAACTTGGTGTTAGCTCAGACTGGCACCGTACACCTGATAGTTGTGTCAGATCGAGGTCGGATCACATTCTCACCATAAGCAAACCCTTTTGGAATTTGTTTGGAACTGGACCGAGACCGCCTCCTCCAAAGAGTCTCGGTGCGGTTGTTTTGGTCTACAGCTGAGTGCGATTACCGTGTTCACATCTACGCAAACGAACCAGAGTTCAATTGAAACAGACTAAACAGCGCAGGTGTGAAAACACCCTTAGTCATCGAAAGTTTGAGAACCACTGTGTTATGGTTTCAGAGATCGTGCTGTTGATTGTTTATTCAGAAAAAAACTAAATATGAATCAAGTAAACATTATGCTGTGTGAGAAAAATGCAGAAAGGGGGCCTTTTTCATGATTGATTCTGCTAGGAAATATTTACTAATGGAGAGAAGGCGAGTTTTTTTTATGTTGGTTTTTGATCCATCAACATGAACATGTTGCTCAGATTTCATCTGAAATTATTGTTCTTGGTCTTGCTTTTCCTCGTCCTCCTCCTCTTACACAATCTTCCTTCTCTACCTCTCAGATTGTTTCCATCCATTGTTGGTATGAACCTTCAACTCTCCCATGCCGCCCATGCTCTCCTGCTGGCTGTAGTTGTGGTTAACATTATGCATCACAAGTGGATCATGCACCATGCAAAATGTGTTTAAGTGACTGAGAATGTGTGTTGTAAAAATGATAAAGTATATTTACTAATTGTTTCTTACCAGGTGTAAATTTTTTAAGACTTGGACAACAACAACAACAAAAAAAAAATGTTGGGTTCAGTAAGTTGGTTGAGGATGCTGAATGGCATTCATTGTTTCAGCAATTCAAACTGCATTAGGAGGCTAATCCCATGTTACACGTGCATTACAGCACTTGTAGTGTGTGAGCCAGCCAGAACCCAGCAAATAGACATTTCATGGAGGCTTGAGTCATATTATTGACTTGCTCCAAGCATGTAGCCTACTTAGGACTCCGTGTGTGTGAGGTTGGATATAAATATACTTGAAGAGATCACAGATAGAAGTACTGAATGTTCTAGTGGGAGGTACTTGCGATAAAATCTTGGGCAAGTTTCAGGCCCATTGCTCATCTGTTGTCTGCATTTTTTTACTCACTTGTGAAAAGATTTATTGTCCTTCTTTTCACACTGTTGACTCGGTTGGAGATAATGGTGGGTAAAATGCGCTTCGTACCTCCTTTAAAAGTCTGCACACACACAGACTCACACACTCACAGAGCTCCTTACTCCTTGCATTCAGACAAGATATTTATTTCTCCGGTGGACTGTTTCAGAGGCAGAGCGTCTCCATGGTGATGGCAGCCCACAGATCAGGATGAAGAAGAGTGCGGGAAGGAGGCGGCAGAGAGGGAGAGAGAAAGAGAGAGAGAGATATGATTCCAGCTTATCTGCTGCTCCTGTACACTTGTTGACACACATACTGTATATGCTGATATGTATCCACACAGGCACTTAATACACTCTCTCCTCCTTTCCCATTCTTCCACCCTTCACTCCGGGTTTCTTGTTACTCTTGATTTACCTGCTCTTACTGTATGCTTCTTAACACTATCACATGCCATGTGTTTCAAACTGGGTCACCTTTGTTATGGTCCTCGTTGAGTGCATAGACTGCATAAAATATCAAGATTACTACTGCTACTGATAATAATAAAAGGATATTCATAATAATGCAATTAAGAATAACAATCAAGTGAACTGTGCAAAAAAAATTCAGAGCAAAACAGAAAAAGGCTAAAAATTTGGCGGAATTTACATTTTTATACAAAAATAATAAAATCCCAGGTTCCACCCTCACACCTGAAAACTAAAATCTTATTTTCAACGTATGACATTGGCATAAAAATAAATAAAATACAAAGAATTTAATCAAGAAGGAGGTATAAGTATAATATGAAACCAGTGTGTGCCAGATATTAAACACAGCCCTCTTTAATCTTTTTTTTTTCTTTGAACCACATACCAACACAAAAAAATTTCTAATACAATGCTGCCAAGTAATTGGACTGAATATTTGACAGGACTGACTCACTGCCAATATGAGCCATCTTTGTGGCTGAAATGTTTGGTCTCAATATTTCAACATTTCAGATATTTTAAAATTATTTTATGAAAGGTGGTCCTTGATTTTGAGTGCACCCTCCCACTGTTTTTAAACTATGAGTACAGTAATTGACATTTTGACATTTGTACAGAAGTTGCCAGCAGAATTTTCTGTGCTGCACTGATGCTGCTGTCATGTTGTGTCGTAGCCCTTGAAGCTACACTAATCATCATCATTTCTCTAGATGACTTTGCCTAATGTTGCAATGAGGACACAGAGAAATGTCACCCATTTTAGTGCCTTTCAGATTACTTTCATAAGGTAAGGCAGCTGCTTTACTGTTGCAGCTGCACTGCACACTGCCTGCTCATGCCACAGAACAGACATGGTTTCTAACTAGATTCTGAACAATGTGGAGAATTTTAGCAGCTGAAAACCAAATAATTAAAATAAATATATAAGACTTTGAGAAGAGGAATGTTTGATGTTTGCAAATAAATAACCACAACAACTCAGCTGATAATATGTCAGTGTTTATGGTTTTATATAAATTCCTAATCCTAATATACCTTGTATCAACTCATCTTGTTGTCAGTAGTTCAGTTTCACCAGTGTAAAGTTTGGCAAAACAGCCTTTAAAGATTTATTCATTATGTTTGTTTTAAGACCAGATAAGGTCTAAATTGTGCACATTTTGCTTTGGGACCAGCAGACAAATGTTGATATTTGTAAGTCACACTTGATTTCCCATTTTTTAGGTACCTTATGAATGTGACATTTGAAGGTCGAAACCTGTCATTTAGTGAAGAAGGCCACCAGATGTTCCCCAAGCTGGTCATCATTCTTCTAGACAAAGACAGACAATGGGACAGGGTAAACCTCTTCTCTTCTCTTCTCTTCTCTTCTCTTCTCTTCTCTTCTCTTCTCTTCTCTTCTCTTCTCTTCTCTTCTCTTCTCTTCTCTTCTCTTCTTCTAATCCACCCTCTGCCTTTATTTTCCCCCCCATGGTTTGTATTTTCCCTCCTCTCATGCTTGTGTGATGTGTCTGTCACTTTTTTGTTTCGAGTGTCTCCCTGCCACTTGAAGTACCTTTTACAGTAGACTGTGTATCACACAGCTCTCCTCCCACTCACTCATGCAGGTTGGCAAATGGGAGAGAGGCTCCTTGACAATGAGGTACCATGTTTGGCCTCGCTTTGAGCTGTACTCGGGAGCGGAGGAGCGGAAGGACCACCTGTCCATCGTGACTCTGGAGGAGGCGCCATTTGTCATTGTGGAGGATGTGGACCCGCTCAGCGGGACCTGCATGAGGAACACTGTGCCATGCCGCAAACAGCTCAAACTAAGGTGAGAATTTAATTTTGAATTGAAGAATTAAACTTTTTTTTGTTCTGTTGAACTTTCAAATTTGTGACAGCAAACAAGTCACCAGTACTTTTAAATAATAACATCAATCTTGGACCAGCTGCACCTGTGGTTTAATAGGCTATTTTGATAAATAAATAAATTAGTGCTGTTATCAAACATGCATGTGCTAGAGGACTGCCTCTTTTTTGTGTATCTTTGGATTTCTTATTGTGTTCCACCCCTGCAGCATGCTGTAATGGTTCTTTTATTTTTGTCTTTTCTGAGTGTGTCACTGTCTTGTGATTACCTCAACTTGTTTCACTTCTGTTAACTAGATTACTGACTTGCTCTCTGTCCCTGTTTTTCTGCCTCCCCTGCCTCTTCACCATGACCTTCTTGCTATCCAGTTGTCCTTAGAGAGTGATAATTAATTGTTCTTCATTGGCCTCCTTTTCTATCAATGGCCTACCTGAAATTTCCTTAGGGCATCCTACATCTTGGAGCTCAGTGTTTTTATTGACAGATCTTTCATCCTGTTCTTTCTCCCATTCTTTTCTCGATCCTTCTTTCTCAGCAACACATACAGCATTTCAAGAACAGGCATCAATACTTCACAGACAATATGCAGGATTTCTTTCCAGCTAAAAATACTCCAAAAGCCAGATGCATGGAGTTCTGCAGAGTCGCCTTTGTGTGCACAAAAGCAGGAATATGTGGGCACAGCGCTGTTGCCAGCAAAACAAACATTTCACTTTAGTCCATGTTATACAGTGCATTTATCTCACTAATCATGATGGTTGCTCAATTGCTGTAGCTGAATTTAAAAAACCACAGTTTGGATAAATAGAGGTTGACACACCCTCGTGTGAATACAAAACACTCAGACAAATACATTTGTCCTTGGTCTGGCACTGGCAACATCCAATGAACTGTGCCAGAGCTTCCATTGTGTTGTTACTCACAGCTGTTATGCACCTGTATCTGCTGTAAGCCAAAACAACCCATTGACTGATGACGCACAGGTTGATTAACTGTTCGCCCCAAAGTGTGTTATTCTTAGTCCCTCATCACTGTGTAATTTGGATGACAACTTCTAAACCTATTTACTTGCTCTATTTTGTTGGTCTAAGAGGAGTGAATATTCGTTGTGACATATTAAACTTTTCTCTTTCTGTCATCTGCCGATGACTTACAGTGTTAGATGGTCATATTAAACATGGCATAAGTTTCAAATATGTAAAAGCATGTAAAAGAAATCAATATGCACTGACAGTTTAGGCTTCAGACTTCTCTGTACACTCGCTTTCCAATGTTTTTTTCTACTTTGTGCTCAAGTCAGCTATTAAGTTTTCTTTATATGGTCATCTTCCAAGCATGTCCACAAAGTCAAACTCTGGTCTTCTTGGTAAATTAATTATTAACAGGGGCATATATTACACATTATTATATATGCCTATTTATGTATTAAATATATGTTACCCAGTAAGCTGCTGGCAAGAATTTCCCTCGAAGGATTTTTGGCAGAAAAGCTTCAGTTAGAAATCTTTAATTGACTTAGCATCTTTAGTTATTCTAAATATTCTCAGTTCTAAGTTAAAGTTTAATCAAGTTAAATTAAAAAAAAACAACAACAAAAAAACAAAACTACTGAAAGTACATGGTTAGGTTCATTCACTTTGTTAGCCACATGTTAGACTTGAAGGAAAACTTCTACTATGTGCACAGAATAAGCAGCAGAATAAGAGTTTAACCAGAGACATCCCACTGTTATCTTTGTTGCTGTGGATGTCCACTCTAGTATTTCAGCTTGAACATAAACAGATAGATTTGATAAGTTGCCACTTCAAATCAAGCAAACTGTTAGGTTTACAGTTTGCTTTCTAAGATTCAGTTTGCTTTTAAGTTTCTGAAAAAAACATAGGAGCCTTAAAGTTTCAGGAGCTAAAATGGCTTGTTGACTGTGAATAGACTGAGCAGCTACTGTACATAAAAGGTCAGGATACAATACGATACACTGTGATGCGATACAATACAATACGATATGGATACAATATGGATATGGTAAGATAAGATAAGATACATTTTATTTATCCCAGATTTGGGAAATATGTTGCATTGTAGAGAGTTATTACATGAGGTATGAAAGAGTTCCTGTATGTTTCTTTGTGGCAGCGACTAAATAAGGGTTTTTATTTAATTATTTATTATTTTTTACTGGGAATCATGCAAATCTTCTGAAGTGCATTCCCAGAATAAAAACAGAGGTATAAATGATGAGTATGTGTACTAACATAAGGTCACATCCAACAAGGATTTTTACTATTGTTACATCTGTTCATGATTTTCTTTATTAATCATTTGATCTAAAAAAGGTCATAAAATAGTGAAATTATAATTTTCCAGAACTGACTCTAGGCCTTGTTTTGTCCATCCAGCAGTGCAAAATTAGTTTAAATTTAGTTATCAAAAAAACAAAACAAACGAACAGCAAGTTGTATTTTAAACTCAACTGAAATAAATGAATCAATCATCAAAAAGCTGCAGATTAATTTTTCAGAGTATTTATATCCAAACTGAGTATTTCCGGGTGTGTAAATCAATAAAACAACTTGGCGATGTCTTCTTTCTTTTGAATGTGCGTGTTTTACATACTTGAACCAGACTAATCTTTGACCTCAGGTTAGTGAAACCTTTTATCCTGCTTTCTGATCTTTGCTTTTTCTCCTTTGTCATACCGCCTGCCAGCAATCAAACAGGTGATTCAGGGATTTACATCAAGCGCTGCTGCAAAGGTTTCTGTATCGACATCCTGAAGAAAATCGCCAAGACAGTCAAGTTTACTTACGACCTCTACCTGGTTACCAACGGCAAACATGGCAAAAAGGTTAATGGGACGTGGAACGGTATGGTCGGAGAGGTGAGGATATATTTTTTTTTTTTTTGTGTCCAGATTCCACGTTAGTTTGCTTTTAAATAACAATGGCTTAGATACTGTTGCACTGCAGTAGATAAAGATCAGCTTTGCATCGTCTTGTAAGCTCCTTGAAAATACCCTCTGGAACAATTTGGTCGATTTCATTCTGACCTGCTGGAAAAATCAGCTGATTGTGGATTTCACAGGTGGCAGAACACTGCAGCAGAACGCTGGAGACCTCGCCATACAACTGTTACCTAACTACCAGAGTGACACAATTAGAATTTGTATTTTTATTTTGTTTCTCTGATTTCCATTTGAACCAGTGTAGGACAGGTGTAACTGCAGTTTTGTAGGAATATAGCTCATCATTGGTAGTGGTGTGTTGCTGGTGGTGTAGAGTATGCCTACCATCTATTGTATCATTTGCATTATTTCAATAATTTATGCAGTCAAAATTGTTTGAGGTATGACGGCACCATACACAGACAGATGTTGACGTTGCTTCTATGTACAATAGTGGTCCATTCATTGTGTCTTTTATAAAGCAAGAAATATTGGCGTTATTATTCCAGTGATGGAAGCAAATGCATGCGTCTCTGTTTTTTAGTACAACATTTGATTGACAACTAATTTAGGTATGAAATGGTTGTGATCAGACAGCCACATGATGTCCATTCCATGTACACAGACTAGTATTATCGGAAACCCTTTTTCTAAATGTATATCTATGTGTGAATTCTGTCTCAATGTGTATTTCATGGTGAACTTACATGCAGCTTATTGTTTGTATTGGTTAGGCCTCAGTCACACAGGCCTACAGAGTGGTTGGCAACCCCCTGGCAACCTCGAGTCACTAAGGAAAAATGTGTATTTCCTGACAGGTTGGCGAGTGGTTGCTGGCTAAAGCAAAGTGAAATCTGTTGCAAAGAGGGTGCTGCACCAAAAACCTCCTTGTGATTGCTTTGGTCACTAGTAGATTGCCACAGTCGCCTCTATTTAACATAGGAGAGGCCAACTTGTCTGCAAACACTCACCAACTACTTGCCGAGAGGTAGTGAAACTTAAAAAGTGTAAAAAGGTTTCCAGAGTGTTTCCAGACAAGCCAGTGTCTTCCATGCACACTACAGGAGATCTGCAAGTGACCAAAGCAATCACAAGGAGGTTTTCAGTGCTCCACCTTATACCTCTTTGCAACCAATTTCACCTAGTGACAGCCAGCAACCACTCACCAACTGGTCGGGGAATATTTTTCCAAAGGACCTGTGTTTGAAAGAGAGTCACTGATTGGTCTCTAGCCCTGTGTGACTGGGGCCTTAGTTAGCTCAGTAGGATGAGTAATGATCTCTAGAGCAACAGGTCATGAGCTGAGGTTTCCCTCACGGTGGATTAGCTTTTCATGAGTTTCTTACTCTTTTCATGTCAGGAGTGGAGTGTCTAGAGGAGGATCCAAATGCAGGATACAAAGGCAGATGTTTTGAGGGCAAAATGCAAAGCCTTTTCTTCATTGTTTAAAAAATCCACAATACTAAACAAAGTCCATATAACAGGAATCCAAAAGAGCATGGAGATCACAGAAACACAGGGGGATCAGATAAAGAACATAGACTGCACAACAGGGAGAATAGACAAACAATCTGGCAAGACCAAAGAAGAAGACGGGACTATTTATACACATGGAGCTAACTGGAAACGAGAACAAAAGGGGAATGAGACACAAGTGAAAGCAATCAGGATAATCACAAAGCAGGAAGTAAAACTAATACAAGGCATGAAAGAAAACTGACCTTCAAACTAAAACAGGAAATAAAAGACAAATACTAAACACAGATGAGAAAAACACACTAAACATGACAGAGACAGTGGAACAGGCACTGACAGAAAGATGAGGCGGTGGGCAGAACAGACATGGAAAACACTGAGTAAGGTACAGTAAAACTACAACTAATAAAATCAAAACATGAACCAAAACACTGGATTTCAAAACTAAAACTCATCACTATACTAACCATAAGGTAAAATAAGGAATCACAGACTCAAAATCACATAAACTAAGACTGACTATATACCAGCCAAACTCAAGACTCCAAACTCCAGAACATCAGTAAAGCAGAAACCCAAACTCAAATATAGCTAAGAAACAATAGGACCATGTCATGTCACACGTGACAGCATTTTCTTTCATTTTGTTCTAGATTTTAAAAAGATTGTTTAAAACAATTCTTGTACACAAAGATTCCAATGCTAGAAAGTCTAAGAAAGACACCCAGGTGACGTTCAAGAAAGACAATCAGCAGTCTACAAGGGCTTTCATTTCAGAACTATTTATCAATGAACCATGTTGAGAAAAAGCGGTCAGTCATCAGTGATTCAATGTCTAAATGTTTGCTGGGAAGTTAACAGGCTTAAGTGGAAGGAGAGCATTTAACGTCTGTTAATTAATAGAGCTTTTTCATGACAGATGTTTGACTTGTCACAGTAGGGAAAGCTCAGGTGTATTAATGATGGCTGCATTACTCTCATAAAAGGTATGACATTATAGCAATTATGTGATAAGTTTATTTAAAGATAAGCTGTGCGACATAAATTTAACCTAACCCTTGAGTAAGACATCAAGTTTAATGTATGTAGACTGCATCATGATCATAACTGCTGCAATTTCTCCACTTTTTCTTTCCACACTGTGTCATTCATGATGTGGCCATGATAACAGGTGGAGGACACATCATACAAACCAGGAAATAACTACCAGAACTCCGCTACATTTTTGTACGTTTTACCTCTGTCAGTTCTGTTTGGGTTTGGTTTCATAATGGTGCCAGCGCTTTGTTGATATAACAGCATTCACACATTGTCAGATTTCCACTGTCAGAGTTTTTCTCCCAGGCTATCTTTGGTCACAAGACCATTGACTCAGTTTGAATGTATTTATTATTCTTTAGGTTTATGTATTCAACAGAATTAATAATTTTCTAATTTTTCCCACATTTTTTAAAAACATTTTAGAGGTTTTTAATTCACTTTAAAATAATATTGCAATGCACAGACTTTACCACTTTTCAGCATTTTAAAATCAGTTAAGCAATCAAGTGGCTAAAGTATGAAATCAAATACAGATACTGCTGTGGCCAGCGAGTGTTGTGCAGCTTCTAGAAATTTATTTTTGTGATGGGTCTAATTGTTCTCTCTGAATATATATGACACAGACCGAGAATCCCAGGGGTGCACAAAAACAGCCAAGCAATGACGCCATCAAGAACAACCAGACTTTCCAATATTCCCAATCTTTGTTATCTTAAGTTCACTGTCGCAAATATCTTTCAAAACTGTGTCAGAAAAAGGTACTTTATTGAACTGTTTCTGATGACTAAACTGCAAATAAACAACCCAAATCCTCATCCAGCAAACTTCTCAGCTATGAGGGGAAAACCCCGGCTGAGCACAGCCAGTCAGCCAGCGTAATTTGCCCCCTTAGAAATTTGCCCCCTTAGAGATGCTGTTGAGTTTTCTGTCTTTAGCCTGTGGCAATAACACTGTGTGGATTGTGATCAATTGACAGTTTATTGTAAACATAGTGGAGTTTTTATCAGAAGTTTAATC
>VVAS01053545.1:2767-13378 GCA_015103295.1 Ptychochromis oligacanthus
CACACCTTTGACGTTGTGAGGCAAAAATCTGTTTTCCTCGTCCACACGTAAACGCAAAAACAGAGTTTCTGAAAATCTTCCCCCTGGCAGGAGTTTTTCAGAAGCTCGTTTTCAGTGATCCAAAACAGCGTTTACATGTGGACGAAAGGTCAAAACCCAGAGAAAAAGCTGCGTTTACCAAAATACCCGTGTACGTGTGGACGTAGCCTGAAGCTCTTTCAGTGAGGACATCCACTTCTTCTGTGCTGAATTAATGGCAGTGACCGGAGAGTTGGCGCCCCCAGCTGTTCACACATTAATCATCTCATTTTTCTTTTGTTGGTTTTCTTTTGACCCGTTTCCTGTTTGTCCTCTGCAGGCTCACCTACCGGGCGGCATGTCTGGACCTCATCACTCCGCCGGCCACCCGCCCGTCATGCTGCACTACGCACCCCCTCAGCAGGGCGGTGGCTCCAACCCCCAACACGGCGCGCCAGCCCAGCAGGGGGCACCGCAGCACTTCTACATTGGACCCCCTCAAGGTGAGAGATTTCAAACAAGGAAACAGGGCTGAACAGAGAACCTCATAAACAAATAATTTAATTTCTCCAGTTTAACCTGAAACATCCAAAAACCAACCGGTCTTATGTTGACTATATCATTTTACTGGACTTTGCTGATTTTTATTCTAGACCATAATCAGCTTCCGTAATTAGTGAATGCATTCACCAATTAAATACCAGTTAAAAAGATCATGTTATTTAAAAAAAAGTTTTTTTTTTAAACTGTGCAAACTTGCAGGAAGCAGGACTGAAACCCGACCATTAAAATGAAGCTTGTTCTTAAAGGTAACATCAGGATACCTGCTCTGGGTTTCAATGCAGAGAGCTACATTAAAAGGAAATGTTGCAGTTTATCTGAGTTTCGTGTTTGGAGAAAGCCAGTGTCCTGGAATCAAAGGTTGGGTTGGTGGAGTCAAGAGTCTGCATAGAAAGGATTTCAGTTTATCAATGAGCAAAGACAAGACACTGAACCTCGAGGGTTAAAGGGTCACTGAACTATATGAATAAAATAAATCCAATTAATGCTAAGCCCACCTAATGTTTATAATCTCCTTAATGCGTTGAACTATATCAGAGCCACAGTGAGATGTTGAAGCCGATCCTCTTGTTACCTGTTGGTGTATCAAGCTGAAGGAACACCTGGAGATGGGTAATGACCTCAGACTGCTGCAGAACATCACTGAGGACTCCAAGAACAGCAGTCTCTGTGCTGTGGCCTGAATTTCACACTGATCCCACATAAATCTGTGGCAGCTGTGAGGAGACGGGTTTAATGATGGGGTTTTGTGTTTTGTGTCTTCCAGCTGTCCAGGTTCAGGCTCACGCCACCCAGCAGCTGTCCTTCCATCCATCTGCCAACTGAAATCATCACAGCTGGATTCACGAAGGCGGCGTCATCCCCAACTCGTAACATTCCCCACCTCCTGACATGAATTAACACATCCTCATTTCTACCTGGATATTTTTTAAAAAGCAGACAGAAGACGGGAACGCCTCGCATGAGGAGTTTGAGTCGACTTTGAGGAGCGCAGCTTCTGGATTTTAATATGTACGTAGAGGCCGTTCGGGGACACGGAACCGGACTGAAGATGTTCAAACTGGTGGAAACATTGTTTTTGTCCCTGTCCTTCCTCTGTCCTTTTTACAGACGAAACCAGTTCATTATTAATAAAAGCACTGATTAAAAACACTTTAATTCTGTCTCTACAAATGGTTTCTAAACTACGGGCATGTTAGCCTCTTAAAATCCACCCAGCTTAGGGTTTGTTTGTCACATTTCAGGAGATAAAGTGGATTTTCCAGGGACACTGTGTCCTACCTTATCCTCCAGTAATGTTAATAAAACCCTCAAGATGGTAGCAAACAAAATCAATACAGATTGAGATTTTTTATTTTTTTTTTACAGGTTTAATTGGGTTGTAGTTCCATAAAATCATGTCTTGTTCACGGACTGATTTTTACAGACCCAGAGACAACAGAAAACACGGCAACAACACATAAATACACTAAAAATAATCGAAGACATTCTCAGGAGTTGTCAGTAAAATCAAAGTAAAGCTCAAACACGTCGGCCCCCACACGTCCTCCCCTCACAACGTGAGACGCTGTGGAGGAAAGGGCCAACCAATGGGAAAAAACACAACTGATCATTTGCAGGTTAAAATGACAAGAAGATTTAAAAACATCTAAAGAACCTTTGACTGATTCAGGAGAATCACATGAAGAGAAACTGATCTGACTCCTGCCAGGAGGAAGTCTGCTCAACTTGTTGGATTTTTGAGCTGACGATGCGCCTAAAAGTGAATAACTGGATTTTAATTTAGTGTTCCCCGCCTTCATGATTCCTCTAAAGAAACTGTGCCTGGTATCTGTCAGTTAAATGGTTTGATTGGCTCAGCGGAAATCTGTCACGGTGTTTCATCAGACACGAAGCAAATACATCCAGAGTCGATTCAAAGATGCAAATTTCCATCATGAGTTAGTCGCTCGCTGCTGTCTCACGATGTGCTGTCGGCTGGAAAAACACGGGTCCCGCTGCTCATTAAAGAGTGAGATTAAAAGTAAGGCGAATTAAAGCTGCAAGCAGCGACGATCGGGCCCTCGCACCTTTGCGCACGTTGAGGTTTTTCCTGTGGACGTGTTAAACCCTGGATTCTAATTGGCTGAATGTTAAATATTGCCATACAGATGTGCTCAGTTCAGGACTTTTTATCAGTCATGAGAAGTTTGGGCTAGACTGGATGACGTGTGAATTACAAAACTTAAAATTTCATGGCAGATGACCAAAATTCACCATTTAAACTGCCTCTTCAATGCAGAGGATTTTATTTTTTTTTATTATATTTTATTTTTTTTGGGACCTCATGGGATGTTAGATGCACATGAAACACAGCAGGGGTGCTACTCTGCTCTACGCAGGTATGTAAATTTGACACACAAATTAAATTTGTGTGAAACTTTTCGAAAAGAGAATTACTCTTTGTAAATAATAATTAATGTAGCAATTCTAACAGGCCATTCACACTACATCCCTAACAAGGTCAGAAAATGTCTTAAATTTCGCTTCCGTTTGCTTCAGGTATTAAAGATGGCCTGCAGATGGCCTGTTTTATGACCGGCAGAAAATTGCAGCAGTTTCCTGTCACTCACTCAGCATCTTTGTCCCTTTGCTGTCACACATTTATTTTCTTTAAGATGCAATTATACAACCTGATTTGGAAAAGTGCAAAAAGCAGAGAGGGACACTTCCAGCATGAAGAGAAAGTATTGTAGGCTTCACCAGCAAGAGAGCACCAAATCACGGTTAACCTGGTTCACATTCGGCGATAGATGCCGTGATTAGTGAACATAAGTGTACATCAGGTGAACATCGAGAAGTGAAACGCCTTTTTTTACTTCTTCAAAGTTCAGCTAACTCTTTTATGCAGTTTTTTTGTGTGAATTGGGTAACAACAGTAGGCCAATAATACATTTACTAATGTAACAGCTGTATTTTGTCTTTAAAAATGTTTAGGCTTCGTGAGGCTTGCAGGCCATTTGGGGAAACCTGGGACACCCTCCAGTCCTGGTTTTGTCTGACCAGCAGTCAAAAATCCAAAGCGAAAGACTGACTGTGCTTCAGAGATTGATTTCACACATCTAGTGATGGTCCTTTTTTACAAAGTTCAGAAATAATACCTTTTTTTTGTGGTCCATCTTTTTAATTTCTTATGGTCTTAAGTGACGATTTTGATATTTTAAAAGCTGGAAGATGCCTGAAAAATGAGGACTTGGAGAAAAACAGCCTTGGTAAAATTCGTAGGACTTCCCGGTAAGTTCTGATTCCAACCATTGGTCAACTTTGGAAGGAAGTTGTTTTAACTTCGGCTGTGAGGGGAGAAGATTTGTGGGTTGCTAAATGGTCCAAAAACACTCCAGTGACTATTTGGGCAACTACAGAGAGGCAAAACTTCACTTCCTGTTGGGTCTGAACACACTGTTGGAAAGGGATGGATTCTGCCAGAGCACATCTCAGATTTATCTGATTTCCAGGTAGCTGGAAGTTGATATCGGGCAGTTTTAAAGGTGCAGTTTTACGCCCTCATCTTAAAGTCTGATAAAACTGAAACCTCTCAGACAAACTCAGCTGAACCTTCGGGAAGTGAGGGGAAAGGTGTTTGAAGTCTCCCTAAAGAGCTGGTCTTCATCTCAGTTTCTTTTCTCAGTCGTTCAGCTCTTCAAAAACACCGAAAGTGGTCGGACATCGTTGTGGCGCAAAGGTGGAGGAAGATGAAAGCTCGCCGTGGTCAGAGGCCACATCAGCAGCTTATCTGGAAGGAACAAGATGAAGTGAGACCATGTTTCAAATGAGAACGCGAATGTGGACGAGCTACTTTCACTTACGGGTTGATTGACATAGTCTTCATCTTCTTCATCATCGCTGCTGCTGCTTTGAGGGAATATATCTGGCTTTATTACTGAAAGAAATTAGAAACATATTAACCATATGTGTCTAAAAGGTGTGTCTAAACCAATTTTGTCCATTTTGTAAATTATGGTCATTCTGAGAGTCTGGAGGATTATCCAGGGTGCTCATTGGTCAACAACCTGTCAATCACAAGTTGTTAGAATGACCATAATTTACAAAATGGACTTCATGTTTTATTCAGTGTGACCTGAAGTGACTGAGCCCATAAACTCATCAGGAAAATGTTTGCTGAGGTCAGAGCTGCTTTTTGCAACCACAGCTATCGCCATCTGGTGGCTTTTAAAAAGAATGCAGATTTAAGGCACTTCTGCTTTGGCTTCACTTTTCAGGCCCAGAAGCTCCGTCCATGTTTTAAACTGTCTATGGTTTAACATCGTGTGACGTATGAAGTCACATGATGGGAAAACTACCAGAAAGTGGAGCTCAGACTCACCTGGATAGTGCCGCGGATCCACATTCAGATAGTCAGATTTATCCTCTGAGAAGAGAGAAAAACTGTAAGAACGAGCCATTCAGCAACAAATGTGTGACTAAAAATAATTTGAATTATTATCAGGGCTTCAACGTGGAGAAAAGAACAAGAGGTTTTAGAGGAGAAAACAAGATAAATGACAACAGCTTACCATTTTCACTATCGAGGTTCACGTAATTATGATCTGTGGATGAACACAAACAGCTGATGAGTTCAAACCTTGAACAACTGCGTTCACATGAAGCAGCGTGAATCAAACAAACCTTTTCTGTTTCCCTCCACAAAAATGTTTTCACATTTAGGATACTAATGTGTAAACTAAGGTATCAATGTAAAAATTTTCATACATACAAATAAATATGGCAAAAGAATTAAGAGTAATGAAAAAGGGATTAGCAGCTCATTTCATGTGAGCAGTCTTGCAAGGCCAAGTTGTCCACATGGCATGATGGGAAGACCCTAATCACACCTGCCACAGGTGATGCAAGGATTGTAATATATGTGAAAAGGCTACATTGTTACATTTGTATGAGTAAAAAATTAAGAGAGGAAAAAACGGGACATAGTGGTTTTTTTTCATATATATAGTTTCTTTCCAACTTAACCTTTTCGAGGTTAAGAAATTTATATATTTGAATTCCTGGGATCAACTCATAAGAAACATTATTAGAACACCAACATCAGCTCTTTCCAATCATATCTTTAATGCATCACACAAACTACAAACTCATCTTACGGCTCCGTCCACATGTACACGGGTACTTTTTAAAACCAGGATTTTTCCATGTTCGTTTTGAAAACGCAAAAAAACAACCAATCGAAGCGCTAAGAGCACGCCAAAGCAACAGGTGGCGATCACTCTCATACAGTGCAGGGTCACCAAATGTAGCTGCACGCTGAAGGAAAAATGAATGGAGTCACTTCTGACATTCGGTTCCAGCACTCCCATCGAGTTCGACTGTCGTTCATTTGACTGATTGCTCTGTAGTCCATTATTGTATTCCGAACTGTACCTGAACTGGGCGTCGAGGCTCGGCTCTGATTTGTTGGACAAGCTACGTTGTCAGGTATCACTTCTCTGTAGAAACAAGAAGAAATGGTCAGATCAGAATATGATTTACTGGAGTAAAAAACCTGCGGAAACATCAGAGGTTCGCGTGGAAGTGGAAACCTACATGTATCCGTCGGCCGGGTCGTCAGGTTCTTCAACCGCATCAGGTGCTGTGGAAAAAAAAAAAGCCAGCTAAACACCGCACTCACACACAGAGACGGCACATGGTCAAGGTCAGAGTCAGACTCAAAGGTCAACCGGGTCGTTTCTTATTCAGGCGATGCTAGAGTTGAGTTTGTTCCCAAGTCCCCCTTAAATAACAAGTCTGACATCCAATCTAAAAGAAAAAACTTACTCCAGTCCAACATGTCCCAACGTGTCCTCAGTTAAGTTCAACAATTTCCAAAAGTTTTAGCAATCAAATTCCAAGGACCAGTTTAACAAGTTCCAACATTAAAGCTATCTCAGGTTACACCTCATGAGTCCCAAGTCCAGTCCAGCAGTTTCCAGAAGTCTTGGTAAGTCTCATGTTCTGGCTAACAGTCCCTTTTGGAGGCCGAGACGTTTCAGGCAATAAAAGTCAAAGTCCTAAAGAATGAACATTTACAGAGTATTTTAAGAGCTGGATGTTTTGCACGTTGCTGATTTTTGTCAACCACAGCTCAGTCTTTACATCTAACTGAAAATCTGACCTTCATCTGTTCTCGCTCTGATTGGCTGATGTTGGATGTTGCATTTTGAGAAATGAAAAGTTTATCATCACTTTTTTATCACTTCATCAGCTCTTTCTGGTGTTTGTACTCTAAAAATGCAAACAAGTCTGATTGCAAAGGACTGCTGCACTGTCAAAAAGATAAGGGTTTACCAGTACCTGGATTCTCATAACTCGGATTGCTCTCTGCAGGATAGAAACAGAGCAATGAGTTTGGGTAAAACGGTTAATTCAATTCAATTTTATTTATATAGCGCCAAATCACAACAACAGTCGCCTCATGGCGCTTTATGTGTTAGGGTAAAGACCCTAAAATATTGGACAGAAAACCCCAACAATCAGACGACCCCCTATGAGCAAGCACTTGGTGACAGTGGGAAGGACAGTTAAAACAGAACAATGAAATTAAAGAATGAACATTGCTTTTAAATTCAAATGAGTGACAGCCTGCAAAGGACAAAGCAGAGTCTCACCAGTTTCCGTTGGGGTGTAGGGCCTTGGCTGAGGTTTGGTGGAATTTGAACTGTGAAACAAAAAAAAGTGTTAAAGAAAAAAGTCCCAATGACAATCTGTGGACAGTGTACAACCATTTCTGAAGCTCTGCATGTTCCCAGGAGACCAAAACCTCTGTAATAAACCTCCATCTTCAGTTCATCACGATCTAGTCTGAACAGTGCTGCTAAATCTTCAGGTACACTAATTGTAGGTGTTACTGAATTCTGATGAGCTGTCCACAGTTTGGTCACGATGAGCGCTGGCACCAGACGTGTTTAACAAAATAATAAAATAAAGGGACTTACAAAGGCCGCAGGTGGGGGTCAGATGGAGAGGTCGGAATGTGGCCGGGGTTTTGGGATGGGGTCGGCTGGGCTGCAACACAGCACAGAGAAGATCAGCTTTATCCTCATCATCAATCATCATCAGCTTTGTGAAACAAGGCACTGGCATTTTTTTTTTTATATGAATCTGCAGCAATCCTTCATCCTCAGGGGTCAGCACTAACAACACAGTGATGTTTGTACTTTATCTCACAATTTTCAGCTTTAGTGACTCTTTTTTCCAAAAGTCGAATGAGCACCTGGGGTTACCGTGGAAATTAACTCATAAGGTTTATTCTTTCACAGAATACACAAAGTCTGTTAGAGTGAGTTTACTCCTGTGTTTGGATCATTTCAGCTCACAAAGTTTTCTAAATCTGAGGTAGATTTAGATGCATTGTGACATAAAAATAACAGGATGTAAAATATTTGCTAGTTCTGTTTATTTTACCTTCTTTTGTACTTATTAAACTGTCACATAAAAGTAAAAAGTTGTTACGTGTATGGGTATATTTTTCATTAATTATTTCATTTAAATCGATTTCTTTTATATTCACATAGTTACAGTGTTGGAGGTTCATGTTAAATGTGAGCAAAGGTAACTATGTGTAAAAGTAAGACTGCTCTGAATACTTCGTTTACAATGGTTTTTCCAATTTTAAGGGACAGCCTGCCCAAAACGTTAGGACAGTAAAGCTCACCAGCACTGAAGCTGCCCCTCACAAAGCTTCTGGGAGTTGGTCAATCAGAAGACAGGGGGATATTGTTTAAGGCAAAGGATGAACTGACAGGCTGCACCACGGACCATTATGAGATAACTAAAGATTAGTTAATCATGCAAAGCTGCTTTAATGGAGCACCAGAATAAAAATATGGAGCTGGAAATGTGCAGAATAGGTCCCCTGCAACAGTGTTGATTGGCCAACTTCCCTTAATATGGCAGAGCAGAATAAAAGACTTTCGTATTGATTCGGTTTTTGTGTTGTTGTCATTGTTGGTTTCATTTTATCTGACGATCGGACAGAAATAACAGACACTAATCATAACAAAATGTCACTTAACGAATCCAGATGTTTCAGACTTACGTGGATGGATGACCATGAATCCAGATGGTCTGCTTAAAAAAAGAGAAAAAACATATGAAACTTTTTAACTCGTCGATAAAGCGTTAACATTTTCTCTCTCTGACGCAGAAGAGAAGACTTACACATATTCATCTGAAGTTGATTGTGTGATGGAACCTGATGGGGAAAAAAAAAGAAAAACATAGAATATAATCTCTCAGCAGGTCAAACCAGAAATCTCAGATGTGTTGGACATGAGTGTGACAGATCTGGTCTGAGTCAGAGTTAAAAGGCCTTTCTGAAAACCACAGGGTGGTTAATGCTCAAGTTGGGTCAGGTCAGGTCAATATGAGGTTATCAGTGGTTAACCACATGCTAATGCAGTGTGCAGTGTGACTTTCACCCACGCAGTGGACCTTTGTTCCTGCAGTCCAGGCACATCATGGCCAGGAGGACGATGGCGATCAAGATAGCAGCCGACACGAGGAGGAGGAACCAGGAGACGTCCATAGTTTATCTGAAAGGGACAGAAGAGGATCATGTTTATGCTGAATCCTTCTGTAGAGATTACCAAGAACCAAGTGGCCACTATGGATGAGATCCAGAGTTCCTCCTAGCTAGCACTCCATCAATCGGGTCTTTAAGGTAAAGTGAGGAGAGGGAAATGTTTCCTTTCTAAAAAGCTTGTGAGGTCCCAGTGGGACTTTCTGGGAGCTGCAAAAAGGCGGAAGGACTTTAAGACCTTAAAAAGCAAATCTTAATCCAAAGCGTGTGCTGAGAGCTTCAGCTCATTAATATCATTCCAAAGGTCAAACACGGTGGTGGCAGGATCACGCTGCGGGGATGTTTTCCTATGAAATATAAATCAACCCCAAGTGAAAAACGTCTTCCAGAGCTGAAGTTTGAGATGCCGCTGAGATACGTTTAGTCAGATCATGTTTTCAGTGCCGTTTGTTGGTCTGTTTGTGAGTAAGATTGCTCAAAAACTACCAAGCTGTATCTCATGAAAATTGGTGCAGAGTGGGAGTATGGGCAAATGACAACCCAATCAAGTTTTGATTTGAATAACTTTCTTTAAAAGAACACCAACCCTGGTGGAAGATTCGCTGCCTGAGTCGCCTTCTGGTTGAATAAAGTGTTCATAACTTTTGAACCCTTTACCCAAGTCATTGGTGACCCATCTAGGGTTAGGATTAGGGTTTGGACAAGATCCACTCATTTTTATAGAAATTCTGCCTGTTTGAAACACCCAACTGCAGCACCACCCAGCTTTTAACAGAAGAACTAACGCCAAAATGTTTGAAAGCTAAAACACAAACCCAACCTAAACGTGTCGCTGGGGACCTGCAGAGTGCAGAAACTTGTATTCTCAGAGTCCGCCGGCGACTGTTTCATGACTTCAGGCTAAATATGAAGCAGGAAGTATCCCATAAACACACATATATACATTCTGGTTAAGGTTAAAAAAAAACAATCAACAAAACAAAACAACAATGAGACTCAAAGCCCACCAGCAGAAAACCACCTGCCGCTCCTCACAACAACAACTTTAATCTTTGAATGTGAGCATGGCGCATTTTTACCGTGAGCCGTCGGTTCTGTGGAAGCTTGGTGTTTCTCACTTTGTGGTTTTTCTCAGCTTTTGAAGACAACAACTGGAAACTTCCACCAATGAAGCCGAACAAACGTGTCAAATTTCCACTGGCTTCAAACACAAAACAAAAGGCTTCAGTTTAATTCAGATTTTGAAGTTAAATGTTCAGAACTAATCTGATGAAAGTCCTCCTTCTCAGGTTCAAAACTCCAACCTGAAATGAGCTGGATGAGACATAAAAACCAAAAACCTTTGTGGTCTGGGTGACAAACGGTTTCATGCTACATTTCTACATCACCAGAGAAGTGCATGTGTGCAAAGCTGAGCGCTGCTGCACTCACTCAACCTTAACTGCTATTTGTAATAAGATAAGAAAAAAAGAAAGAAAAAA